>CAWVNZ010000292.1:0-85032 GCA_963930735.1 Dioctria linearis
AACTGTCGCAAATTTTAATGGCGCCAGGGATTGCCTTTTCTATAGTAAATTATTCAAAAAATAATTTTCTACTGTCGCAAATTTTAATTACGCCAGGGATTGCCTTTTCTATAGTAAATTATTCAAAAAATAATTTTTTACTATCGCAAATTTTAAGTGCGCCAGGGATTGCCTTTTCTATAGTAAATTATTCAAAAAATAATTTTCTACTGTCGCAAATTTTAATTACGCCAGGGATTGCCTTTTCTATAGTAAATTATTCAAAAAATAATTTTTTACTATCGCAAGTTTTAATTACGCCAGGGATTGCCTTTTCTATAGTAAATTATTCAAAAAATAATTTTCTACTGTCGCAAATTTAAAATATCCCAGGGATTGCCTTTTCCACAGTAAATTATTCAAAAAATAATTTTCTACTGTCGCAAATTTTAATGGCGCCAGGGATTGCCTTTTCTATAGTAAATTATTCAAAAAATAATTTTTTACTATCGCAAGTTTTAATTACGCCAGGGATTGCCTTTTCTATAGTAAATTATTCAAAAAATAATTTTCTACTGTCGCAAATTTTAATTACGCCAGGGATTGCCTTTTCTATAGTAAATAATTCAAAAAATAATTTTTTACTATCGCAAATTTTAAGTGCGCCAGGGATTGCCTTTTCTATAGTAAATTATTCAAAAAATAATTTTCTACTGTCGCAAATTTTAATTACGCCAGGGATTGCCTTTTCTATAGTAAATAATTCAAAAAATAATTTTTTACTGTCGCAAATTTTAATTACGCCAGGGATTGCCTTTTCTATAGTAAATTTCTCACAAAATAATTGTCTACTGTCGCAAATTTTAAGTGCGCCAGGGATTGCCTTTTCCACAGTAAATTATTCAAAAAATAATTTTTTACTATCGCAAATTTTAAGTGCGCCAGGGATTGCCTTTTCTATAGTAAATAATTCAAAAAATAATTTTTTACTATCGCAAGTTTTAATTACGCCAGGGATTGCCTTTTCTATAGTAAATTATTCAAAAAATAATTTTTTACTGTCGCAAATTTAAAATATCCCAGGGATTGCCTTTTCCACAGTAAATTATTCAAAAAATAATTTTCTACTGTCGCAAATTTTAATTACGCCAGGGATTGCCTTTTCTATAGTAAATAATTCAAAAAATAATTTTTTACTATCGCAAATTTTAAGTGCGCCAGGGATTGCCTTTTCTATAGTAAATTATTCAAAAAATAATTTTTTACTATCGCAAATTTTAAGTGCTCCAGGATTGCCTTTTCTATAGTAAATTATTCAAAAATAATTTTTTACTATCGCAAATTTTAAGTGCGCCAGGGATTGCCTTTTCTATAGTAAATTATTCAAAAAATAATTTTCTACTGTCGCAAATTTTAAATATCCCAGGGATTGCCTTTTCTATAGTAAATTTCTCACAAAATAATTTTCAACTGTCGCAAATTTTAATGGCGCCAGGGATTGCCTTTTCTATAGTAAATTATTCAAAAAATAATTTTTTACTATCGCAAATTTAAGTGCGCCAGGGATTGCCTTTTCTATAGTAAATTATTCAAAAAATAATTTTCTACTGTCGCAAATTTTAAATATCCCAGGGATTGCCTTTTCTATAGTAAATAATTCAAAAAATAATTTTTTACTGTCGCAAATTTTAATTACGCCAGGGATTGCCTTTTCTATAGTAAATAATTCAAAAAATAATTTTTTACTGTCGCAAATTTTAATTACGCCAGGGATTGCCTTTTCTATAGTAAATTATTCAAAAAATAATTTTTTACTATCGCAAATTTTAAGTGCGCCAGGATTGCCTTTTCTATAGTAAATTATTCAAAAAATAATTTTCTACTATCGCAAATTTTAAGTGCGCCAGGGATTGCCTTTTCTATAGTAAATTATTCAAAAAATAATTTTTTACTATCGCAAGTTTTAATTACGCCAGGGATTGCCTTTTCTATAGTAAATTATTCAAAAAATAATTTTCTACTGTCGCAAATTTTAATTACGCCAGGGATTGCCTTTTCTATAGTAAATAATTCAAAAAATAATTTTCTACTGTCGCAAATTTTAATTACGCCAGGGATTGCCTTTTCTATAGTAAATTATTCAAAAAATAATTTTTTACTGTCGCAAATTTAAAATATCCCAGGGATTGCCTTTTCCACAGTAAATTATTCAAAAAATAATTTTCTACTGTCGCAAATTTTAAGTGCGCCAGGGATTGCCTTTTCTATAGTAAATTATTCAAAAAATAATTTTTTACTATCGCAAGTTTTAATTACGCCAGGGATTGCCTTTTCTATAGTAAATTATTCAAAAAATAATTTTTTACTGTCGCAAATTTTAAATATCCAGGGATTGCCTTTTCTATAGTAAATTTCTCACAAAATAATTTTCAACTGTCGCAAATTTTAATGGCGCCAGGGATTGCCTTTTCTATAGTAAATTATTCAAAAAATAATTTTTTACTATCCCAAATTTTAAGTGCGCCAGGGATTGCCTTTTCTATAGTAAATTATTCAAAAAATAATTTTCTACTGTCGCAAATTTTAATTAGGCCAGGGATTGCCTTTTCTATAGTAAATTATTCAAAAAATAATTTTTTACTATCGCAAATTTTAAGTGCGCCAGGGATTGCCTTTTCTATAGTAAATTATTCAAAAAATAATTTTTTACTATCGCAAGTTTTAATTACGCCAGGGATTGCCTTTTCTATAGTAAATTATTCAAAAAATAATTTTCTACTGTCGCAAATTATAATTACGCCAGGGATTGCCTTTTCTATAGTAAATAATTCAAAAAATAATTTTTTACTGTCGCAAATTTTAATTACGCCAGGGATTGCCTTTTCTATAGTAAATTATTCAAAAAATAATTTTTTACTATCGCAAATTTAATTACGCCAGGGATTGCCTTTTCTATAGTAAATAATTCAAAAAATAATTTTTTACTGTCGCAAATTTTAATTACGCCAGGGATTGCCTTTTCTATAGTAAATTATTCAAAAAATAATTTTTTACTGTCTCAAATTTTAATTGCGCCAGGATTGCCTTTTCTATAGTAAATTATTCAAAAAATAATTTTTTACTATCGCAAATTTAAATTATCCCAGGGATTGCCTTTTCCACAGTAAATTATTCAAAAAATAATTTTTTACTATCGCAAATTTTAAGTGCGCCAGGGATTGCCTTTTCTATAGTAAATTATTCAAAAATAATTTTCTACTGTCGCAAATTTTAATTACGCCAGGGATTGCCTTTTCTATAGTAAATTATTCAAAAAATAATTTTTTACTGTCGCAAATTTAAAATATCCCAGGATTGCCTTTTCCACAGTAAATTATTCAAAAAATAATTTTCTACTGTCGCAAATTTTAATTACGCCAGGGATTGCCTTTTCTATAGTAAATTTCTCACAAAATAATTTTCAACTGTCGCAAATTTTAATGGCGCCAGGGATTGCCTTTTCTATAGTAAATTATTCAAAAAATAATTTTCTACTGTCGCAAATTTTAATTACGCCAGGGATTGCCTTTTCTATAGTAAATAATTCAAAAAATAATTTTTTACTGTCGCAAATTTTAAGTGCGCCAGGGATTGCCTTTTCTATAGTAAATTATTCAAAAAATAATTTTTTACTGTCGCAAATTTTAATTACGCCAGGGATTGCCTTTTCTATAGTAAATTATTCAAAAAATAATTTTTTACTATCGCAAATTTTAATTACGCCAGGGATTGCCTTTTCTATAGTAAATAATTCAAAAAATAATTTTTTACTGTCGCAAATTTTAATTACGCCAGGGATTGCCTTTTCTATAGTAAATTATTCAAAAAATAATTTTTTACTATCGCA
Organism: Dioctria linearis; assembly: GCA_963930735.1. NCBI lineage: Eukaryota > Metazoa > Arthropoda > Insecta > Diptera > Asilidae > Dioctria > Dioctria linearis. Next base: position 3,866 of record CAWVNZ010000292.1, read on the forward strand.
AATTTTAATTACGCCAGGATTGCCTTTTCTATAGTAAATAATTCAAAAATAATTTTTACTGTCGCAAATTTAAAATATCCCAGGGATTGCCTTTTCCACAGTAAATTATTCAAAAAATAATTTTTTACTATCGCAAATTTTAAGTGCGCCAGGGATTGCCTTTTCTATAGTAAATTATTCAAAAAATAATTTTCTACTGTCGCAAATTTTAATTACGCCAGGGATTGCCTTTTCTATAGTAAATTATTCAAAAAATAATTTTTTACTGTCTCAAATTTAATTGCGCCAGGGATTGCCTTTTCTATAGTAAATTATTCAAAAAATAATTTTTTACTATCGCAAATTTTAAGTGCGCCAGGGATTGCCTTTTCTATAGTAAATTATTCAAAAAATAATTTTTTACTATCGCAAGTTTTAATTACGCCAGGGATTGCCTTTTCTATAGTAAATTATTCAAAAAATAATTTTCTACTGTCGCAAATTTTAATGGCGCCAGGGATTGCCTTTTCTATAGTAAATTATTCAAAAAATAATTTTTTACTGTCGCAAATTTTAATTACGCCAGGGATTGCCTTTTCTATAGTAAATAATTCAAAAAATAATTTTCTACTGTCGCAAATTTTAAGTGCGCCAGGGATTGCCTTTCCACAGTAAATTATTCAAAAAATAATTTTTTACTATCGCAAATTTTAAGTGCGCCAGGGATTGCCTTTTCTATAGTAAATAATTCAAAAAATAATTTTTTACTATCGCAAGTTTTAATTACGCCAGGGATTGCCTTTTCTATAGTAAATTATTCAAAAAATAATTTTTTACTGTCGCAATTTAAAATATCCCAGGGATTGACCTTTCCACAGTAAATTATTCAAAAAATAATTTTCTACTGTCGCAAATTTTAATTACGCCAGGGATTGCCTTTTCTATAGTAAATTTCTCACAAAATAATTTTCAACTGTCGCAAATTTTAATTACGCCAGGGATTGCCTTTTCTATAGTAAATAATTCAAAAAATAATTTTTTACTGTCGCAAATTTTAAATATCCCAGGGATTGCCTTTTCTATAGTAAATTTCTCACAAAATAATTTTCTACTGTCGCAAATTTTAATTACGCCAGGGATTGCCTTTTCTATAGTAAATAATTCAAAAAATAATTTTTTACTGTCGCAAATTTAAAATATCCCAGGGATTGCCTTTTCTATAGTAAATTATTCAAAAAATAATTTTTTACTATCGCAAATTTTAAGTGCGCCAGGGATTGCCTTTTCTATAGTAAATTATTCAAAAAATAATTTTTTACTATCGCAAGTTTTAATTACGCCAGGGATTGCCTTTTCTATAGTAAATTATTCAAAAAATAATTTTCTACTGTCGCAAATTTTAATTACGCCAGGGATTGCCTTTTCTATAGTAAATAATTCAAAAAATAATTTTTTACTATCGCAAATTTTAAGTGCGCCAGGGATTGCCTTTTCTATAGTAAATTATTCAAAAAATAATTTTTTACTATCGCAAATTTTAAGTGCGCCAGGGATTGCCTTTTCTATAGTAAATTATTCAAAAAATAATTTTCTACTGTCGCAAATTTTAAATATCCCAGGGATTGCCTTTTCTATAGTAAATTTCTCACAAAATAATTTTCAACTGTCGCAAATTTTAATTACGCCAGGGATTGCCTTTTCTATAGTAAATTATTCAAAAAATAATTTTTTACTATCGCAAGTTTTAAATATCCCAGGATTGCCTTTTCTATAGTAAATTATTCAAAAAATAATTTTCTACTGTCGCAAATTTTAAGTGCGCCAGGGATTGCCTTTTCTATAGTAAATTATTCAAAAAATAATTCTTTACTGTCGCAAATTTAAAATACGCCAGGGATTGCCTTTTCTATAGTAAATTTCTCAAAAAATAATTTTCAACTGTCGCAAATTTTAATTACGCCAGGGATTGCCTTTTCTATAGTAAATTATTCAAAAAATAATTTTTTACTATCGCAAGTTTTAAATATCCCAGGGATTACCTTTTCTATAGTAAATTATTCAAAAAATAATTTTCTACTGTCGCAAATTTTAATTACGCCAGGGATTGCCTTTTCTATAGTAAATAATTCAAAAAATAATTTTTACTGTCGCAAATTTTAATTACGCCAGGGATTGCCTTTTCTATAGTAAATAATTCAAAAAATAATTTTTTACTATCGCAAATTTTAAGTGCGCCAGGGATTGCCTTTTCTATAGTAAATTATTCAAAAAATAATTTTTTACTGTCGCAAATTTTAATTACGCCAGGGATTGCCTTTTCTATAGTAAATTTCTCACAAAATAATTTTCAACTGTCGCAAATTTTAAATATCCCAGGGATTGCCTTTTCTATAGTAAATTATTCAAAAAATAATTTTTTACTGTCGCAAATTTTAATTACGCCAGGGATTGCCTTTTCTATAGTAAATTATTCAAAAAATAATTTTTTACTGTCGCAAATTTAAAATATCCCAGGGATTGCCTTTTCTATAGTAAATTATTCAAAAAATAATTTTTACTATCGCAAATTTTAAGTGCGCCAGGGATTGCCTTTTCTATAGTAAATTATTCAAAAATAATTTTCAACTGTCGCAAATTTTAATGGCGCCAGGGATTGCCTTTTCTATAGTAAATTATTCAAAAAATAATTTTCTACTGTCGCAAATTTAAAATATCCCAGGGATTGCCTTTTCTATAGTAAATTATTCAAAAAATAATTTTTTACTATCGCAAATTTAAAATACGCCAGGGATTGCCTTTTCTATAGTAAATTATTCAAAAAATAATTTTTTACTATCGCAAATTTTAAGTGCGCCAGGATTGCCTTTTCTATAGTAAATTATTCAAAAAATAATTTTTTACTATCGCAAATTTTAATTACGCCAGGATTGCCTTTTCTATAGTAAATTTCTCACAAAATAATTTTCAACTATCGCAAATTTTAAATATCCCAGGGATTGCCTTTTCTATAGTAAATAATTCAAAAAATAATTTTTTACTGTCGCAAATTTTAAATATCCCAGGGATTGCCTTTTCTATAGTAAATTATTCAAAAAATAATTTTTTACTATCGCAAGTTTCAAGTTTTAATTACGCCAGGGATTGCCTTTTCTATAGTAAATTATTCAAAAAATAATTTTCTACTGTCGCAAATTTTAATTACGCCAGGGATTGCCTTTTCTATAGTAAATTTCTCACAAAATAATTTTTTACTGTCGCAAATTTTAAGTGCGCCAGGGATTGCCTTTTCCACAGTAAATTATTCAAAAAATAATTTTCTACTGTCGCAAATTTTAAGTGCGCCAGGGATTGCCTTTTCTATAGTAAATTATTCAAAAAATAATTTTCTACTGTCGCAAATTTTAATTACGCCAGGGATTGCCTTTTCTATAGTAAATTATTCAAAAAATAATTTTCTACTGTCGCAAATTTTAATTACGCCAGGGATTGCCTTTTCTATAGTAAATTTCTCACAAAATAATTTTTTACTATCGCAAATTTTAATTACGCCAGGGATTGCCTTTTCTATAGTAAATTATTCAAAAAATAATTTTCTACTGTCGCAAATTTTAATTACGCCAGGATTGCCTTTTCTATAGTAAATTTCTCAAAAAATAATTTTCAACTGTCGCAAATTTTAATTACGCCAGGGATTGCCTTTTCTATAGTAAATTATTCAAAAAATAATTTTTTACTATCGCAAGTTTTAAATATCCCAGGGATTGCCTTTTCTATAGTAAATAATTCAAAAAATAATTTTTTACTGTCGCAAATTTTAATTACGCCAGGATTGCCTTTTCTATAGTAAATAATTCAAAAAATAATTTTTTACTGTCGCAAATTTTAATTACGCCAGGGATTGCCTTTTCTATAGTAAATTTCTCAAAAAATAATTTTCAACTGTCGCAAATTTTAATTACGCCAGGGATTGCCTTTTCTATAGTAAATTATTCAAAAAATAATTTTTTACTATCGCAAGTTTTAAATATCCCAGGGATTGCCTTTTCTATAGTAAATTATTCAAAAAATAATTTTCTACTGTCGCAAATTTTAATTACGCCAGGGATTGCCTTTTCTATAGTAAATAATTCAAAAAATAATTTTTTACTGTCGCAAATTTTAATTACGCCAGGGATTGCCTTTTCTATAGTAAATAATTCAAAAAATAATTTTTTACTATCGCAAATTTTAAGTGCGCCAGGGATTGCCTTTTCTATAGTAAATTATTCAAAAAATAATTTTTTACTATCGCAAATTTTAATGGCGCCAGGGATTGCCTTTTCTATAGTAAATTATTCAAAAAATAATTTTTTACTATCGCAAATTTTAATTACGCCAGGGATTGCCTTTTCTATAGTAAATTATTCAAAAAATAATTTTTTACTATCGCAAATTTTAAGTGCGCCAGGGATTGCCTTTTCTATAGTAAATTATTCAAAAAATAATTTTTTACTGTCGCAAATTTTAATTACGCCAGGGATTGCCTTTTCTATAGTAAATTATTCAAAAAATAATTTTTTACTATCGCAAATTTTAAGTGCGCCAGGGATTGCCTTTTCTATAGTAAATTATTCAAAAAATAATTTTTTACTATCGCAAATTTTAATTACGCCAGGGATTGCCTTTTCTATAGTAAATTTCTCACAAAATAATTTTCAACTATCGCAAATTTTAAGTGCGCCAGGGATTGCCTTTTCTATAGTAAATAATTCAAAAAATAATTTTTTACTGTCGCAAATTTTAAATATCCCAGGGATTGCCTTTTCTATAGTAAATTATTCAAAAAATAATTTTTTACTATCGCAAGTTTTAATTACGCCAGGGATTGCCTTTTCTATAGTAAATTATTCAAAAAATAATTTTCTACTGTCGCAAATTTTAATTACGCCAGGGATTGCCTTTTCTATAGTAAATTTCTCACAAAATAATTTTTTACTGTCGCAAATTTTAAGTGCGCCAGGGATTGCCTTTTCCACAGTAAATTATTCAAAAAATAATTTTCTACTGTCGCAAATTTTAAGTGCGCCAGGGATTGCCTTTTCTATAGTAAATTATTCAAAAAATAATTTTCTACTGTCGCAAATTTTAAATATCCCAGGGATTGCCTTTTCTATAGTAAATTTCTCACAAAATAATTTTCAACTGTCGCAAATTTTAATGGCGCCAGGGATTGCCTTTTCTATAGTAAATTTCTCACAAAATAATTTTCAACTGTCGCAAATTTTAATTACGCCAGGGATTGCCTTTTCTATAGTAAATTATTCAAAAAATAATTTTTTACTATCGCAAATTTTAAGTGCGCCAGGGATTGCCTTTTCTATAGTAAATTATTCAAAAAATAATTTTCTACTGTCGCAAATTTTAATTACGCCAGGGATTGCCTTTTCTATAGTAAATTATTCAAAAAATAATTTTTTACTATCGCAAATTTTAAGTGCGCCAGGGATTGCCTTTTCTATAGTAAATAATTCAAAAAATAATTTTTTACTGTCGCAAATTTTAAATATCCCAGGGATTGCCTTTTCTATAGTAAATAATTCAAAAAATAATTTTCTACTGTCGCAAATTTTAAATATCCCAGGGATTGCCTTTTCTATAGTAAATTATTCAAAAAATAATTTTTTACTGTCTCAAATTTTAATTACGCCAGGGATTGCCTTTTCTATAGTAAATTATTCAAAAAATAATTTTTTTACTATCGCAAATTTTAAGTGCGCCAGGGATTGCCTTTTCTATAGTAAATAATTCAAAAAATAATTTTTTACTATCGCAAATTTTAATGGCGCCAGGGATTGCCTTTTCTATAGTAAATTATTCAAAAAATAATTTTTTACTATCGCAAATTTTAATGGCGCCAGGGATTGCCTTTTCTATAGTAAATTATTCAAAAAATAATTTTTTACTGTCGCAAATTTAAAATATCCCAGGATTGCCTTTTCTATAGTAAATTATTCAAAAAATAATTTTTTACTATCGCAAATTTTAAGTGCGCCAGGGATTGCCTTTTCTATAGTAAATAATTCAAAAAATAATTTTTTACTGTCGCAAATTTTAATTACGCCAGGGATTGCCTTTTCTATAGTAAATAATTCAAAAAATAATTTTCTACTGTCGCAAATTTAAAATATCCCAGGGATTGCCTTTTCTATAGTAAATAATTCAAAAAATAATTTTTTACTGTCGCAAGTTTTAAGTGCGCCAGGGATTGCCTTTTCTATAGTAAATTATTCAAAAAATAATTTTCTACTGTCGCAAATTTTAAATATCCCAGGGATTTCCTTTTCTATAGTAAATTTCTCACAAAATAATTTTCAACTGTCGCAAATTTTAATTACGCCAGGGATTGCCTTTTCTATAGTAAATAATTCAAAAAATAATTTTTTACTGTCGCAAATTTTAAATATCCCAGGGATTGCCATTTCTATAGTAAATAATTCAAAAAATAATTTTCTACTGTCGCAAATTTTAAATATCCCAGGGATTGCCTTTTCTATAGTAAATTATTCAAAAAATAATTTTTTACTGTCTCAAATTTTAATTACGCCAGGGATTGCCTTTTCTATAGTAAATTATTCAAAAAATAATTTTTTACTATCGCAAATTTTAAGTGCGCCAGGGATTGCCTTTTCTATAGTAAATTTCTCACAAAATAATTTTCTACTGTCGCAAATTTTAAGTGCGCCAGGGATTGCCTTTTCCACAGTAAATTATTCAAAAAATAATTTTCTACTGTCGCAAATTTTAAATATCCCAGGGATTGCCTTTTCTATAGTAAATTATTCAAAAAATAATTTTTTACTATCGCAAATTTTAAGTGCGCCAGGGATTGCCTTTTCTATAGTAAATAATTCAAAAATAATTTTTTACTGTCGCAAATTTTAAATATCCCAGGGATTGCCTTTTCTATAGTAAATAATTCAAAAAATAATTTTTTACTGTCGCAAATTTTAAATATCCCAGGGATTGCCTTTTCTATAGTAAATTATTCAAAAAATAATTTTTTACTGTCTCAATTTTAATTACGCCAGGGATTGCCTTTTCTATAGTAAATTATTCAAAAAATAATTTTTTACTATCGCAAATTTTAAGTGCGCCAGGGATTGCCTTTTCTATAGTAAATTATTCAAAAAATAATTTTTTACTATCGCAAGTTTTAATTACGCCAGGGATTGCCTTTTCTATAGTAAATAATTCAAAAAATAATTTTTTACTATCGCAAGTTTTAATTACGCCAGGGATTGCCTTTTCTATAGTAAATTATTCAAAAAATAATTTTTTACTATCGCAAGTTTTAAATATCCCAGGGATTGCCTTTTCTATAGTAAATTATTCAAAAAATAATTTTCTACTGTCGCAAATTTTAAATATCCCAGGGATTGCCTTTTCTATAGTAAATTATTCAAAAAATAATTTTTTACTGTCGCAAATTTAAAATACGCCAGGATTGCCTTTTCTATAGTAAATTTCTCAAAAAATAATTTTCAACTGTCGCAAATTTTAATTACGCCAGGGATTGCCTTTTCTATAGTAAATTATTCAAAAAATAATTTTTTACTATCGCAAGTTTTAAATATCCCAGGGATTGCCTTTTCTATAGTAAATAATTCAAAAAATAATTTTCTACTGTCGCAAATTTTAATTACGCCAGGGATTGCCTTTTCTATAGTAAATTATTCAAAAAATAATTTTCTACTGTCGCAAATTTTAATTACGCCAGGGATTGCCTTTTCTATAGTAAATAATTCAAAAAATAATTTTTTACTGTCGCAAATTTTAAATATCCCAGGGATTGCCTTTTCTATAGTAAATTTCTCACAAAATAATTTTCAACTGTCGCAAATTTTAATGGCGCCAGGGATTGCCTTTTCTATAGTAAATTATTCAAAAAATAATTTTTTACTATCGCAAATTTTAAGTGCGCCAGGGATTGCCTTTTCTATAGTAAATTATTCAAAAAATAATTTTTTACTATCGCAAGTTTTAATTACGCCAGGGATTGCCTTTTCTATAGTAAATAATTCAAAAAATAATTTTTTACTATCGCAAGTTTTAATTACGCCAGGGATTGCCTTTTCTATAGTAAATTATTCAAAAAATAATTTTTTACTATCGCAAGTTTTAAATATCCCAGGGATTGCCTTTTCTATAGTAAATTATTCAAAAAATAATTTTCTACTGTCGCAAATTTTAAATATCCCAGGGATTGCCTTTTCTATAGTAAATTATTCAAAAAATAATTTTTTACTGTCGCAAATTTAAAATACGCCAGGGATTGCCTTTTCTATAGTAAATTTCTCAAAAAATAATTTTCAACTGTCGCAAATTTTAATTACGCCAGGGATTGCCTTTTCTATAGTAAATTATTCAAAAAATAATTTTTTACTATCGCAAGTTTTAAATATCCCAGGGATTGCCTTTTCTATAGTAAATTATTCAAAAAATAATTTTCTACTGTCGCAAATTTTAATTACGCCAGGGATTGCCTTTTCTATAGTAAATAATTCAAAAAATAATTTTTTACTATCGCAAATTTTAAGTGCGCCAGGGATTGCCTTTTCTATAGTAAATAATTCAAAAAATAATTTTCTACTGTCGCAAATTTTAATTACGCCAGGGATTGCCTTTTCTATAGTAAATTATTCAAAAAATAATTTTCTACTGTCGCAAATTTTAATTACGCCAGGGATTGCCTTTTCTATAGTAAATTTCTCACAAAATAATTTTCAACTGTCGCAAATTTTAATTACGCCAGGGATTGCCTTTTCTATAGTAAATTATTCAAAAAATATTTTTTTACTATCGCAAATTTTAAGTGCGCCAGGGATTGCCTTTTCTATAGTAAATAATTCAAAAAATATAGCTTTCTACTGTCGCAAATTTTAATTACGCCAGGGATTGCCTTTTCTATAGTAAATAATTCAAAAAATAATTTTTTACTGTCGCAAATTTTAAATATCCCAGGGATTGCCTTTTCTATAGTAAATTTCTCACAAAATAATTTTCAACTATCGCAAGTTTTAAATATCCCAGGGATTGCCTTTTCTATAGTAAATTATTCAAAAAATAATTTTCTACTGTCGCAAATTTTAATTACGCCAGGGATTGCCTTTTCTATAGTAAATAATTCAAAAAATAATTTTTTACTGTCGCAAATTTAAAATATCCCAGGGATTGCCTTTTCCACAGTAAATTATTCAAAAAATAATTTTCTACTGTCGCAAATTTTAAATATCCCAGGGATTGCCTTTTCTATAGTAAATAATTCAAAAAATAATTTTTTACTGTCGCAAATTTTAAATATCCCAGGGATTGCCTTTTCTATAGTAAATTATTCAAAAAATAATTTTTTACTATCGCAAGTTTTAATTACGCCAGGGATTGCCTTTTCTATAGTAAATTATTCAAAAAATAATTTTTTACTATCGCAAGTTTTAAATATACCAGGGATTGCCTTTTCTATAGTAAATTATTCAAAAAATAATTTTCTACTGTCGCAAATTTTAAATATCCCAGGGATTGCCTTTTCTATAGTAAATTATTCAAAAAATAATTTTTTACTGTCGCAAATTTAAAATACGCCAGGGATTGCCTTTTCTATAGTAAATTTCTCAAAAAATAATTTTTCAACTGTCGCAAATTTTAATTACGCCAGGGATTGCCTTTTCTATAGTAAATTATTCAAAAAATAATTTTTTACTATCGCAAGTTTTAAATATCCCAGGGATTGCCTTTTCTATAGTAAATTATTCAAAAAATAATTTTCTACTGTCGCAAATTTTAATTACGCCAGGGATTGCCTTTTCTATAATAAATAATTCAAAAAATAATTTTTTACTATCGCAAATTTTAAGTGCGCCAGGGATTGCCTTTTCTATAGTAAATAATTCAAAAAATAATTTTCTACTGTCGCAAATTTTAATTACGCCAGGGATTGCCTTTTCTATAGTAAATTATTCAAAAAATAATTTTCTACTGTCGCAAATTTTAATTACGCCAGGGATTGCCTTTTCTATAGTAAATTTCTCACAAAATAATTTTCAACTGTCGCAAATTTTAATTACGCCAGGGATTGCCTTTTCTATAGTAAATTATTCAAAAAATAATTTTTTACTATCGCAAATTTTAAGTGCGCCAGGGATTGCCTTTTCTATAGTAAATAATTCAAAAAATAATTTTCTACTGTCGCAAATTTTAATTACGCCAGGGATTGCCTTTTCTATAGTAAATAATTCAAAAAATAATTTTTTACTGTCGCAAATTTTAAAATCCCAGTGATTGCCTTTTCTATAGTAAATTTCTCACAAAATAATTTTCAACTATCGCAAGTTTTAAATATCCCAGGGATTGCCTTTTCTATAGTAAATTATTCAAAAAATAATTTTCTACTGTCGCAAATTTTAATTACGCCAGGGATTGCCTTTTCTATAGTAAATTATTCAAAAAATAATTTTTTACTATCGCAAATTTTAAGTGCGCCAGGGATTGCCTTTTCTATAGTAAATAATTCAAAAAATAATTTTCTACTGTCGCAAATTTTAATTACGCCAGGGATTGCCTTTTCTATAGTAAATAATTCAAAAAATAATTTTTTACTGTCGCAAATTTTAATTACGCCAGGGATTGCCTTTTCTATAGTAAATTATTCAAAAAATAATTTTTTACTATCGCAAATTTTAAGTGCGCCAGGGATTGCCTTTTCTATAGTAAATTATTCAAAAAATAATTTTTTACTATCGCAAATTTTAATGGCGCCAGGGATTGCCTTTTCTATAGTAAATTATTCAAAAAATAATTTTTTACTATCGCAAATTTTAAGTGCGCCAGGGATTGCCTTTTCTATAGTAAATTATTCAAAAAATAATTTTCTACTGTCGCAAATTTTAATGGCGCCAGGGATTGCCTTTTCTATAGTAAATTTCTCACAAAATAATTTTCAACTGTCGCAAATTTTAATTACGCCAGGGATTGCCTTTTCTATAGTAAATTATTCAAAAAATAATTTTCTACTGTCGCAAATTTTAATTACGCCAGGGATTGCCTTTTCTATAGTAAATTATTCAAAAAATAATTTTTTACTATCGCAAATTTTAAGTGCGCCAGGGATTGCCTTTTCTATAGTAAATAATTCAAAAAATAATTTTTTACTGTCGCAAATTTTAAATATCCCAGGGATTGCCTTTTCTATAGTAAATAATTCAAAAAATAATTTTCTACTGTCGCAAATTTTAAATATCCCAGGGATTGCCTTTTCTATAGTAAATTATTCAAAAAATAATTTTTTACTGTCTCAAATTTTAATTACGCCAGGGATTGCCTTTTCTATAGTAAATTATTCAAAAAATAATTTTTTACTATCGCAAATTTTAAGTGCGCCAGGGATTGCCTTTTCTATAGTAAATTATTCAAAAAATAATTTTCTACTGTCGCAAATTTTAATTACGCCAGGGATTGCCTTTTCTATAGTAAATTATTCAAAAAATAATTTTCTACTGTCGCAAATTTTAATTACGCCAGGGATTGCCTTTTCTATAGTAAATAATTCAAAAAATAATTTTTTACTGTCGCAAATTTTAATTACGCCAGGGATTGCCTTTTCTATAGTAAATAATTCAAAAAATAATTTTTTACTATCGCAAATTTTAAGTGCGCCAGGGATTGCCTTTTCTATAGTAAATTATTCAAAAAATAATTTTTTACTATCGCAAATTTTAATGGCGCCAGGGATTGCCTTTTCTATAGTAAATTATTCAAAAAATAATTTTTTACTGTCGCAAGTTTTAATTACGCCAGGGATTGCCTTTTCTATAGTAAATTATTCAAAAAATAATTTTCAACTGTCGCAAATTTTAATTACGCCAGGGATTGCCTTTTCTATAGTAAATTTCTCACAAAATAATTTTCTACTGTCGCAAGTTTTAATTACGCCAGGGATTGCCTTTTCTATAGTAAATTATTCAAAAAATAATTTTTTACTATCGCAAATTTTAATGGCGCCAGGGATTGCCTTTTCTATAGTAAATTATTCAAAAAATAATTTTTTACTGTCGCAAGTTTTAATTACGCCAGGGATTGCCTTTTCTATAGTAAATAATTCAAAAAATAATTTTTTACTGTCGCAAATTTTAATTACGCCAGGGATTGCCTTTTCTATAGTAAATAATTCAAAAAATAATTTTTTACTATCGCAAATTTTAAGTGCGCCAGGGATTGCCTTTTCTATAGTAAATTATTCAAAAAATAATTTTCTACTGTCGCAAGTTTTAATTACGCCAGGGATTGCCTTTTCTATAGTAAATTATTCAAAAAATAATTTTTTACTGTCGCAAATTTAAAATATCCCAGGGATTGCCTTTTCTATAGTAAATTATTCAAAAAATAATTTTCTACTGTCGCAAATTTTAATTACGCCAGGGATTGCCTTTTCTATAGTAAATTTCTCACAAAATAATTTTCTACTGTCGCAAATTTTAATTACGCCAGGGATTGCCTTTTCTATAGTAAATTATTCAAAAAATAATTTTTTACTATCGCAAATTTTAAGTGCGCCAGGGATTGCCTTTTCTATAGTAAATTATTCAAAAAATAATTTTCTACTGTCGCAAATTTTAATTACGCCAGGATTGCCTTTTCTATAGTAAATTATTCAAAAAATAATTTTCTACTGTCGCAAATTTTAATTACGCCAGGGATTGCCTTTTCTATAGTAAATTTCTCACAAAATAATTTTCAACTGTCGCAAATTTTAATTACGCCAGGGATTGCCTTTTCTATAGTAAATTATTCAAAAAATAATTTTTTACTATCGCAAATTTTAAGTGCGCCAGGGATTGCCTTTTCTATAGTAAATAATTCAAAAAATAATTTTCTACTGTCGCAAATTTTAATTACGCCAGGGATTGCCTTTTCTATAGTAAATAATTCAAAAAATAATTTTTTACTGTCGCAAATTTTAAATATCCCAGGGATTGCCTTTTCTATAGTAAATTTCTCACAAAATAATTTTCAACTATCGCAAGTTTTAAATATCCCAGGGATTGCCTTTTCTATAGTAAATTATTCAAAAAATAATTTTCTACTGTCGCAAATTTTAATTACGCCAGGGATTGCCTTTTCTATAGTAAATAATTCAAAAAATAATTTTTTACTGTCGCAAATTTAAAATATCCCAGGGATTGCCTTTTCCACAGTAAATTATTCAAAAAATAATTTTCTACTGTCGCAAATTTTAATTACGCCAGGGATTGCCTTTTCTATAGTAAATTATTCAAAAAATAATTTTCTACTGTCGCAAATTTTAATTACGCCAGGGATTGCCTTTTCTATAGTAAATAATTCAAAAAATAATTTTTTACTGTCGCAAATTTTAAATATCCCAGGGATTGCCTTTTCTATAGTAAATTTCTCACAAAATAATTTTCAACTATCGCAAGTTTTAAATATCCCAGGGATTGCCTTTTCTATAGTAAATTATTCAAAAAATAATTTTCTACTGTCGCAAATTTTAAATATCCCAGGGATTGCCTTTTCTATAGTAAATTTCTCACAAAATAATTTTCAACTGTCGCAAATTTTAATGGCGCCAGGGATTGCCTTTTCTATAGTAAATTATTCAAAAAATAATTTTCTACTGTCGCAAATTTTAATTACGCCAGGGATTGCCTTTTCTATAGTAAATTATTCAAAAAATAATTTTTTACTATCGCAAATTTTAAGTGCGCCAGGGATTGCCTTTTCTATAGTAAATTATTCAAAAAATAATTTTTTACTGTCGCAAATTTAAAATATCCCAGGGATTGCCTTTTCTATAGTAAATAATTCAAAAAATAATTTTTTACTGTCGCAAATTTTAATTACGCCAGGGATTGCCTTTTCTATAGTAAATTATTCAAAAAATAATTTTTTACTGTCGCAAATTTTAAATATCCCAGGGATTGCCTTTTCCACAGTAAATTATTCAAAAAATAATTTTCAACTGTCGCAAATTTTAATTACGCCAGGGATTGCCTTTTCTATAGTAAATAATTCAAAAAATAATTTTTTACTGTCGCAAATTTTAAATATCCCAGGGATTGCCTTTTCTATAGTAATTTCTCACAAAATAATTTTCAACTGTCGCAAATTTTAATTACGCCAGGGATTGCCTTTTCTATAGTAAATTTCTCACAAAATAATTTTTTACTGTCGCAAATTTAAAATATCCCTGGGATTGCCTTTTCTATAGTAAATTATTCAAAAAATAATTTTTTACTATCGCAAATTTTAATTACGCCAGGGATTGCCTTTTCTATAGTAAATAATTCAAAAAATAATTTTTTACTATCGCAAATTTTAAGTGCGCCAGGGATTGCCTTTTCTATAGTAAATTATTCAAAAAATAATTTTTTACTATCGCAAATTTTAATTACGCCAGGGATTGCCTTTTCTATAGTAAATTATTCAAAAAATAATTTTTTACTATCGCAAATTTTAAGTGCGCCAGGGATTGCCTTTTCTATAGTAAATAATTCAAAAAATAATTTTTTACTGTCGCAAATTTTAATTACGCCAGGGATTGCCTTTTCTATAGTAAATAATTCAAAAAATAATTTTTTACTATCGCAAATTTTAAGTGCGCCAGGGATTGCCTTTTCTATAGTAAATTATTCAAAAAATAATTTTTTACTATCGCAAATTTTAATTACGCCAGGGATTGCCTTTTCTATAGTAAATTATTCAAAAAATAATTTTTTACTATCGCAAATTTTAAGTGCGCCAGGGATTGCCTTTTCTATAGTAAATTATTCAAAAAATAATTTTCTACTGTCGCAAATTTTAAATATCCCAGGGATTGCCTTTTCTATAGTAAATTTCTCACAAAATAATTTTCAACTGTCGCAAATTTTAATGGCGCCAGGGATTGCCTTTTCTATAGTAAATTATTCAAAAAATAATTTTCTACTGTCGCAAATTTTAATTACGCCAGGGATTGCCTTTTCTATAGTAAATAATTCAAAAAATAATTTTTTACTGTCGCAAATTTTAAATATCCCAGGGATTGCCTTTTCTATAGTAAATAATTCAAAAAATAATTTTCTACTGTCGCAAGTTTTAAGTGCGCCAGGGATTGCCTTTTCTATAGTAAATTATTCAAAAAATAATTTTCTACTGTCGCAAGTTTTAAGTGCGCCAGGGATTGCCTTTTCTATAGTAAATTATTCAAAAAATAATTTTTTACTGTCTCAAATTTAAAATATCCCAGGGATTGCCTTTTCTATAGTAAATAATTCAAAAAATAATTTTCTACTGTCGCAAATTTTAAATATCCCAGGGATTGCCTTTTCTATAGTAAATTTCTCAAAAAATAATTTTCTACTGTCGCAAATTTTAAATATCCCAGGGATTGCCTTTTCTATAGTAAATTTCTCACAAAATAATTTTCTACTGTCGCAAATTTTAAATATCCCAGGGATTGCCTTTTCTATAGTAAATTATTCAAAAAATAATTTTTTACTATCGCAAATTTTAAGTGCGCCAGGGATTGCCTTTTCTATAGTAAATTATTCAAAAAATAATTTTCTACTGTCGCAAGTTTTAAGTGCGCCAGGGATTGCCTTTTCTATAGTAAATTATTCAAAAAATAATTTTCTACTGTCGCAAGTTTTAAGTGCGCCAGGGATTGCCTTTTCTATAGTAAATTATTCAAAAAATAATTTTTTACTGTCTCAAATTTAAAATATCCCAGGGATTGCCTTTTCTATAGTAAATAATTCAAAAAATAATTTTCTACTGTCGCAAATTTTAAGTGCGCCAGGGATTGCCTTTTCTATAGTAAATTATTCAAAAAATAATTTTTTACTGTCGCAAATTT
Source organism: Dioctria linearis (assembly GCA_963930735.1). Classification (NCBI taxonomy): domain Eukaryota; kingdom Metazoa; phylum Arthropoda; class Insecta; order Diptera; family Asilidae; genus Dioctria; species Dioctria linearis. The sequence continues at coordinate 19,731 of CAWVNZ010000292.1, forward strand.
AAAATATCCCAGGGATTGCCTTTTCTATAGTAAATTATTCAAAAAATAATTTTCTACTGTCGCAAATTTTAAATATCCCAGGGATTGCCTTTTCTATAGTAAATTATTCAAAAAATAATTTTTTACTGTCGCAAATTTAAAATATCCCAGGGATTGCCTTTTCTATAGTAAATTATTCAAAAAATAATTTTTTACTATCGCAAATTTTAAGTGCGCCAGGGATTGCCTTTTCTATAGTAAATTATTCAAAAAATAATTTTCAACTGTCGCAAATTTTAATGGCGCCAGGGATTGCCTTTTCTATAGTAAATTATTCAAAAAATAATTTTTTACTATCGCAAATTTTAAGTGCGCCAGGGATTGCCTTTTCTATAGTAAATTATTCAAAAAATAATTTTCTACTGTCGCAAATTTTAATTACGCCAGGGATTGCCTTTTCTATAGTAAATTTCTCACAAAATAATTTTCTACTGTCGCAAATTTTAATTACGCCAGGGATTGCCTTTTCTATAGTAAATTATTCAAAAAATAATTTTCTACTGTCGCAAATTTTAATTACGCCAGGGATTGCCTTTTCTATAGTAAATTATTCAAAAAATAATTTTTTACTATCGCGAATTTTAATGGCGCCAGGGATTGCCTTTTCTATAGTAAATTATTCAAAAAATAATTTTCTACTGTCGCAAATTTAAAATATCCCAGGGATTGCCTTTTCTATAGTAAATTATTCAAAAAATAATTTTTTACTATCGCAAATTTTAATGGCGCCAGGGATTGCCTTTTCCACAGTAAATTATTCAAAAAATAATTTTTTACTATCGCAAATTTTAATTACGCCAGGGATTGCCTTTTCTATAGTAAATTATTCAAAAAATAATTTTTTACTATCGCAAATTTTAATTACGCCAGGGATTGCCTTTTCTATAGTAAATTATTCAAAAAATAATTTTCTACTGTCGCAAATTTTAATTACGCCAGGGATTGCCTTTTCTATAGTAAATTATTCAAAAAATAATTTTCTACTGTCGCAAATTTTAAGTGCGCCAGGGATTGCCTTTTCTATAGTAAATTATTCAAAAAATAATTTTTTACTATCGCAAATTTTAAATATCCCAGGGATTGCCTTTTCTATAGTAAATTTCTCACAAAATAATTTTCAACTGTCGCAAATTTTAATTACGCCAGGGATTGCCTTTTCTATAGTAAATTATTCAAAAAATAATTTTTAACTATCGCAAATTTTAAGTGCGCCAGGGATTGCCTTTTCTATAGTAAATTATTCAAAAAATAATTTTCTACTGTCGCAAATTTTAATTACGCCAGGGATTGCCTTTTCTATAGTAAATTATTCAAAAAATAATTTTTTACTGTCGCAAATTTTAATTACGCCAGGGATTGCCTTTTCTATAGTAAATTATTCAAAAAATAATTTTCAACTGTCGCAAATTTTAATGGCGCCAGGGATTGCCTTTTCTATAGTAAATTATTCAAAAAATAATTTTCTACTGTCGCAAATTTTAATTACGCCAGGGATTGCCTTTTCTATAGTAAATTATTCAAAAAATAATTTTCTACTGTCGCAAATTTTAATTACGCCAGGGATTGCCTTTTCTATAGTAAATTTCTCACAAAATAATTTTCAACTGTCGCAAATTTTAATGGCGCCAGGGATTGCCTTTTCTATAGTAAATTATTCAAAAAATAATTTTCTACTGTCGCAAATTTTAATTACGCCAGGGATTGCCTTTTCTATAGTAAATTATTCAAAAAATAATTTTCTACTGTCGCAAATTTTAATTACGCCAGGGATTGCCTTTTCTATAGTAAATTTCTCACAAAATAATTTTCAACTGTCGCAAATTTTAATGGCGCCAGGGATTGCCTTTTCTATAGTAAATTATTCAAAAAATAATTTTTTACTATCGCAAATTTTAAGTGCGCCAGGGATTGCCTTTTCTATAGTAAATAATTCAAAAAATAATTTTCTACTGTCGCAAATTTTAATTACGCCAGGGATTGCCTTTTCTATAGTAAATTATTCAAAAAATAATTTTTTACTATCGCAAGTTTTAATTACGCCAGGGATTGCCTTTTCTATAGTAAATAATTCAAAAAATAATTTTTTACTATCGCAAATTTAAAATATCCCAGGGATTGCCTTTTCCACAGTAAATTATTCAAAAAATAATTTTTTACTATCGCAAATTTTAATTACGCCAGGGATTGCCTTTTCTATAGTAAATTTCTCACAAAATAATTTTTTACTGTCGCAAATTTTAATTACGCCAGGGATTGCCTTTTCTATAGTAAATTATTCAAAAAATAATTTTTTACTGTCTCAAATTTAAAATATCCCAGGGATTGCCTTTTCTATAGTAAATAATTCAAAAAATAATTTTCTACTGTCGCAAATTTTAAGTGCGCCAGGGATTGCCTTTTCTATAGTAAATTATTCAAAAAATAATTTTCTACTGTCGCAAATTTTAATTACGCCAGGGATTGCCTTTTCTATAGTAAATTATTCAAAAAATAATTTTCTACTGTCGCAAATTTTAATTACGCCAGGGATTGCCTTTTCTATAGTAAATAATTCAAAAAATAATTTTTTACTGTCGCAAATTTTAAGTGCGCCAGGGATTGCCTTTTCCACAGTAAATTATTCAAAAAATAATTTTCTACTGTCGCAAATTTTAATTACGCCAGGGATTGCCTTTTCTATAGTAAATTATTCAAAAAATAATTTTCTACTGTCGCAAATTTTAATTACGCCAGGGATTGCCTTTTCTATAGTAAATAATTCAAAAAATAATTTTTTACTGTCGCAAATTTTAAGTGCGCCAGGGATTGCCTTTTCCACAGTAAATTATTCAAAAAATAATTTTCTACTGTCGCAAATTTTAATTACGCCAGGGATTGCCTTTTCTATAGTAAATTATTCAAAAAATAATTTTTTACTGTCGCAAATTTTAAATATCCCAGGGATTGCCTTTTCTATAGTAAATTTCTCACAAAATAATTTTCAACTGTCGCAAATTTTAATGGCGCCAGGGATTGCCTTTTCTATAGTAAATTATTCAAAAAATAATTTTCTACTGTCGCAAGTTTTAATTACGCCAGGGATTGCCTTTTCTATAGTAAATTATTCAAAAAATAATTTTCTACTGTCGCAAATTTTAATTACGCCAGGGATTGCCTTTTCTATAGTAAATAATTCAAAAAATAATTTTTTACTGTCGCAAGTTTTAATTACGCCAGGGATTGCCTTTTCTATAGTAAATTTCTCACAAAATAATTTTCAACTGTCGCAAATTTTAATGGCGCCAGGGATTGCCTTTTCTATAGTAAATTATTCAAAAAATAATTTTCTACTGTCGCAAATTTTAAATATCCCAGGGATTGCCTTTTCTATAGTAAATAATTCAAAAAATAATTTTTTACTGTCGCAAATTTTAAATATCCCAGGGATTGCCTTTTCTATAGTAAATTTCTCACAAAATAATTTTCAACTGTCGCAAATTTTAATGGCGCCAGGGATTGCCTTTTCTATAGTAAATTATTCAAAAAATAATTTTCTACTGTCGCAAGTTTTAATTACGCCAGGGATTGCCTTTTCTATAGTAAATTATTCAAAAAATAATTTTCTACTGTCGCAAATTTTAATTACGCCAGGGATTGCCTTTTCTATAGTAAATAATTCAAAAAATAATTTTTTACTGTCGCAAGTTTTAATTACGCCAGGGATTGCCTTTTCTATAGTAAATTTCTCACAAAATAATTTTCAACTGTCGCAAATTTTAATGGCGCCAGGGATTGCCTTTTCTATAGTAAATTATTCAAAAAATAATTTTCTACTGTCGCAAATTTTAAATATCCCAGGGATTGCCTTTTCTATAGTAAATAATTCAAAAAATAATTTTTTACTGTCGCAAATTTTAAATACGCCAGGGATTGCCTTTTCTATAGTAAATTATTCAAAAAATAATTTTTTACTATCGCAAATTTTAAGTGCGCCAGGGATTGCCTTTTCTATAGTAAATTATTCAAAAAATAATTTTTTACTATCGCAAGTTTTAATTACGCCAGGGATTGCCTTTTCTATAGTAAATAATTCAAAAAATAATTTTCTACTGTCGCAAATTTTAATTACGCCAGGGATTGCCTTTTCTATAGTAAATAATTCAAAAAATAATTTTTTACTGTCGCAAGTTTTAATTACGCCAGGGATTGCCTTTTCTATAGTAAATTATTCAAAAAATAATTTTTTACTATCGCAAATTTTAAGTGCGCCAGGGATTGCCTTTTCCACAGTAAATTATTCAAAAAATAATTTTTTACTGTCGCAAATTTTAAATATCCCAGGGATTGCCTTTTCTATAGTAAATAATTCAAAAAATAATTTTCTACTGTCGCAAATTTTAATTACGCCAGGGATTGCCTTTTCTATAGTAAATAATTCAAAAAATAATTTTCTACTGTCGCAAATTTTAATTACGCCAGGGATTGCCTTTTCCACAGTAAATTATTCAAAAAATAATTTTTTACTATCGCAAATTTTAATTACGCCAGGGATTGCCTTTTCTATAGTAAATAATTCAAAAAATAATTTTCTACTGTCGCAAATTTTAATTACGCCAGGGATTGCCTTTTCTATAGTAAATAATTCAAAAAATAATTTTCAACTGTCGCAAATTTTAATTACGCCAGGGATTGCCTTTTCTATAGTAAATTATTCAAAAAATAATTTTTTACTATCGCAAATTTAAAATATCCCAGGGATTGCCTTTTCTATAGTAAATTATTCAAAAAATAATTTTCTACTGTCGCAAATTTTAAGTGCGCCAGGGATTGCCTTTTCTATAGTAAATTATTCAAAAAATAATTTTTTACTATCGCAAATTTTAAATATCCCAGGGATTGCCTTTTCTATAGTAAATAATTCAAAAAATAATTTTCTACTGTCGCAAATTTTAATTACGCCAGGGATTGCCTTTTCTATAGTAAATTATTCAAAAAATAATTTTCAACTGTCGCAAATTTTAATTACGCCAGGGATTGCCTTTTCTATAGTAAATTATTCAAAAAATAATTTTTTACTATCGCAAATTTAAAATATCCCAGGGATTGCCTTTTCCACAGTAAATTATTCAAAAAATAATTTTCTACTGTCGCAAATTTTAATTACGCCAGGGATTGCCTTTTCTATAGTAAATTTCTCACAAAATAATTTTTTACTGTCGCAAATTTTAATTACGCCAGGGATTGCCTTTTCTATAGTAAATTATTCAAAAAATAATTTTTTACTGTCTCAAATTTAAAATATCCCAGGGATTGCCTTTTCTATAGTAAATAATTCAAAAAATAATTTTCTACTGTCGCAAATTTTAAGTGCGCCAGGGATTGCCTTTTCCACAGTAAATTATTCAAAAAATAATTTTCTACTGTCGCAAATTTTAATTACGCCAGGGATTGCCTTTTCTATAGTAAATTATTCAAAAAATAATTTTTTACTGTCGCAAATTTTAATTACGCCAGGGATTGCCTTTTCTATAGTAAATTTCTCACAAAATAATTTTCAACTGTCGCAAGTTTTAATTACGCCAGGGATTGCCTTTTCTATAGTAAATTATTAAAAAAATAATTTTCTACTGTCGCAAATTTTAATTACGCCAGGGATTGCCTTTTCTATAGTAAATTTCTCACAAAATAATTTTTTACTATCGCAAATTTTAATTACGCCAGGGATTGCCTTTTCTATAGTAAATTATTCAAAAAATAATTTTTTACTGTCGCAAATTTTAATTACGCCAGGGATTGCCTTTTCTATAGTAAATTTCTCACAAAATAATTTTCAACTGTCGCAAGTTTTAATTACGCCAGGGATTGCCTTTTCTATAGTAAATTATTCAAAAAATAATTTTCTACTGTCGCAAATTTTAATTACGCCAGGGATTGCCTTTTCCACAGTAAATTATTCAAAAAATAATTTTCTACTGTCGCAAATTTTAATTACGCCAGGGATTGCCTTTTCTATAGTAAATTATTCAAAAAATAATTTTTTACTATCGCAAATTTAAAATATCCCAGGGATTGCCTTTTCCACAGTAAATTATTCAAAAAATAATTTTTTACTATCGCAAATTTTAATTACGCCAGGGATTGCCTTTTCTATAGTAAATTTCTCACAAAATAATTTTTTACTGTCGCAAATTTTAATTACGCCAGGGATTGCCTTTTCTATAGTAAATTATTCAAAAAATAATTTTTTACTGTCTCAAATTTAAAATATCCCAGGGATTGCCTTTTCTATAGTAAATAATTCAAAAAATAATTTTCTACTGTCGCAAATTTTAAGTGCGCCAGGGATTGCCTTTTCCACAGTAAATTATTCAAAAAATAATTTTCTACTGTCGCAAATTTTAAATATCCCAGGGATTGCCTTTTCTATAGTAAATTTCTCACAAAATAATTTTCAACTGTCGCAAATTTTAATGGCGCCAGGGATTGCCTTTTCTATAGTAAATTATTCAAAAAATAATTTTTTACTATCGCAAATTTTAATTACGCCAGGGATTGCCTTTTCTATAGTAAATTATTCAAAAAATAATTTTTTACTGTCGCAAATTTAAAATATCCCAGGGATTGCCTTTTCTATAGTAAATTATTCAAAAAATAATTTTCTACTTTCGCAAGTTTTAATTACGCCAGGGATTGCCTTTTCTATAGTAAATTATTCAAAAAATAATTTTTTACTGTCGCAAATTTTAATTACGCCAGGGATTGCCTTTTCTATAGTAAATTATTCAAAAAATAATTTTTTACTGTCGCAAATTTAAAATATCCCAGGGATTGCCTTTTCTATAGTAAATAATTCAAAAAATAATTTTTTACTGTCGCAAATTTTAAATATCCCAGGGATTGCCTTTTCTATAGTAAATTTCTCACAAAATAATTTTCAACTGTCGCAAATTTTAATGGCGCCAGGGATTGCCTTTTCTATAGTAAATTATTCAAAAAATAATTTTTTACTATCGCAAATTTTAAGTGCGCCAGGGATTGCCTTTTCTATAGTAAATTATTCAAAAAATAATTTTCTACTGTCGCAAATTTTAATTACGCCAGGGATTGCCTTTTCTATAGTAAATTTCTCACAAAATAATTTTCTACTGTCGCAAATTTTAATTACGCCAGGGATTGCCTTTTCTATAGTAAATTTCTCACAAAATAATTTTTTACTGTCGCAAATTTTAATTACGCCAGGGATTGCCTTTTCTATAGTAAATTATTCAAAAAATAATTTTTTACTGTCGCAAATTTAAAATACGCCAGGGATTGCCTTTTCTATAGTAAATTTCTCAAAAAATAATTTTCAACTGTCGCAAATTTTAATTACGCCAGGGATTGCCTTTTCTATAGTAAATTTCTCAAAAAATAATTTTCAACTGTCGCAAATTTTAATTACGCCAGGGATTGCTTTTTCTATAGTAAATAATTCAAAAAATAATTTTTTACTATCGCAAATTTTAAATACGCCAGGGATTGCCTTTTCTATAGTAAATAATTCAAAAAATAATTTTCTACTGTCGCAAATTTTAAATATCCCAGGGATTGCCTTTTCTATAGTAAATTTCTCACAAAATAATTTTCAACTGTCGCAAATTTTAATTACGCCAGGGATTGCCTTTTCTATAGTAAATTATTCAAAAAATAATTTTTTACTGTCTCAAATTTAAAATATCCCAGGGATTGCCTTTTCTATAGTAAATAATTCAAAAAATAATTTTCTACTGTCGCAAATTTTAAGTGCGCCAGGGATTGCCTTTTCCACAGTAAATTATTCAAAAAATAATTTTCTACTGTCGCAAATTTTAAATATCCCAGGGATTGCCTTTTCTATAGTAAATTTCTCACAAAATAATTTTCAACTGTCGCAAATTTTAATGGCGCCAGGGATTGCCTTTTCTATAGTAAATTATTCAAAAAATAATTTTTTACTGTCGCAAATTTAAAATACGCCAGGGATTGCCTTTTCTATAGTAAATTTCTCAAAAAATAATTTTCAACTGTCGCAAATTTTAATTACGCCAGGGATTGCCTTTTCTATAGTAAATTTCTCAAAAAATAATTTTCAACTGTCGCAAATTTTAATTACGCCAGGGATTGCCTTTTCTATAGTAAATAATTCAAAAAATAATTTTTTACTATCGCAAATTTTAAATACGCCAGGGATTGCCTTTTCTATAGTAAATAATTCAAAAAATAATTTTCTACTGTCGCAAATTTTAAATATCCCAGGGATTGCCTTTTCTATAGTAAATTTCTCACAAAATAATTTTCAACTGTCGCAAATTTTAATGGCGCCAGGGATTGCCTTTTCTATAGTAAATTATTCAAAAAATAATTTTTTACTATCGCAAATTTTAATTACGCCAGGGATTGCCTTTTCTATAGTAAATTTCCCACAAAATAATTTTCAACTGTCGCAAGTTTTAATTACGCCAGGGATTGCCTTTTCTATAGTAAATTATTCAAAAAATAATTTTCTACTGTCGCCAATTTTAATTACGCCAGGGATTGCCTTTTCCACAGTAAATTATTCAAAAAATAATTTTTTACTGTCGCAAATTTAAAATATCCCAGGGATTGCCTTTTCTATAGTAAATAATTCAAAAAATAATTTTTTACTGTCGCAAATTTTAAATATCCCAGGGATTGCCTTTTCTATAGTAAATTATTCAAAAAATAATTTTTTACTATCGCAAATTTTAAGTGCGCCAGGGATTGCCTTTTCTATAGTAAATTATTCAAAAAATAATTTTCAACTGTCGCAAATTTTAATTACGCCAGGGATTGCCTTTTCTATAGTAAATTTCTCACAAAATAATTTTTTACTGTCGCAAATTTTAATTACGCCAGGGATTGCCTTTTCTATAGTAAATTTCTCACAAAATAATTTTCAACTGTCGCAAATTTTAATTACGCCAGGGATTGCCTTTTCTATAGTAAATAATTCAAAAAATAATTTTTTACTATCGCAAATTTTAAGTGCGCCAGGGATTGCCTTTTCTATAGTAAATTATTCAAAAAATAATTTTTTACTGTCGCAAATTTTAATTACGCCAGGGATTGCCTTTTCTATAGTAAATTTCTCACAAAATAATTTTCAACTGTCGCAAATTTTAAATATCCCAGGGATTGCCTTTTCTATAGTAAATTATTCAAAAAATAATTTTTTACTGTCGCAAATTTTAATTACGCCAGGGATTGCCTTTTCTATAGTAAATTATTCAAAAAATAATTTTTTACTGTCGCAAATTTAAAATATCCCAGGGATTGCCTTTTCTATAGTAAATTATTCAAAAAATAATTTTTTACTATCGCAAATTTTAAGTGCGCCAGGGATTGCCTTTTCTATAGTAAATTATTCAAAAAATAATTTTCAACTGTCGCAAATTTTAATGGCGCCAGGGATTGCCTTTTCTATAGTAAATTATTCAAAAAATAATTTTCTACTGTCGCAAATTTAAAATATCCCAGGGATTGCCTTTTCTATAGTAAATTATTCAAAAAATAATTTTTTACTATCGCAAATTTTAAGTGCGCCAGGGATTGCCTTTTCTATAGTAAATTTCTCACAAAATAATTTTCAACTGTCGCAAATTTTAATGGCGCCAGGGATTGCCTTTTCTATAGTAAATTATTCAAAAAATAATTTTTTACTGTCGCAAATTTTAAATATCCCAGGGATTGCCTTTTCTATAGTAAATTTCTCACAAAATAATTTTTTACTATCGCAAATTTTAAGTGCGCCAGGGATTGCCTTTTCTATAGTAAATTATTCAAAAAATAATTTTCTACTGTCGCAAATTTTAATTACGCCAGGGATTGCCTTTTCTATAGTAAATTATTCAAAAAATAATTTTTTACTATCGCAAATTTTAAGTGCGCCAGGGATTGCCTTTTCTATAGTAAATTATTCAAAAAATAATTTTCTACTGTCGCAAATTTTAAATATCCCAGGGATTGCCTTTTCTATAGTAAATTATTCAAAAAATAATTTTCAACTGTCGCAAATTTTAATTACGCCAGGGATTGCCTTTTCTATAGTAAATTATTCAAAAAATAATTTTCTACTGTCGCAAATTTTAAATATCCCAGGGATTGCCTTTTCTATAGTAAATTTCTCACAAAATAATTTTCTACTGTCGCAAATTTTAATTACGCCAGGGATTGCCTTTTCTATAGTAAATTTCTCAAAAAATAATTTAAATTATATCCCTGGCGTAATTAAAACTTGCGATAGTAAAAAATTATTTTTTGAATAATTTACTATAGAAAAGGCAATCCCTGGGATATTTTAAATTTGCGACAGTAAAAAATTATTTTTTGAATAATTTACTATAGAAAAGGCAATCCCTGGCGCACTTAAAACTTGCGACAGTAGAAAATTATTTTTTGAATAATTTACTATAGAAAAGGCAATCCCTGGCGCACTTAAAACTTGCGACAGTAGAAAATTATTTTTTGAATTATTTACTATAGAAAAGGCAATCCCTGGGATATTTTAAATTTGAGACAGTAAAAAATTATTTTTTGAATAATTTACTATAGAAAAGGCAATCCCTGGCGCACTTAAAACTTGCGACAGTAGAAAATTATTTTTTGAATAATTTACTATAGAAAAGGCAATCCCTGGCGCACTTAAAACTTGCGACAGTAGAAAATTATTTTTTGAATTATTTACTATAGAAAAGGCAATCCCTGGGATATTTAAAATTTGCGACAGTAAAAAATTATTTTTTGAATTATTTACTATAGAAAAGGCAATCCCTGGCGTAATTAAAATTTGCGACAGTAGAAAATTATTTTTTGAATAATTTACTATAGAAAAGGCAATCCCTGGCGCCATTAAAATTTGCGACAGTTGAAAATTATTTTGTGAGAAATTTACTATAGAAAAGGCAATCCCTGGGATATTTAAAATTTGCGACAGTAGAAAATTATTTTTTGAATAATTTACTATAGAAAAGGCAATCCCTGGCGCACTTAAAATTTGCGATAGTAAAAAATTATTTTTTGAATAATTTACTATAGAAAAGGCAATCCCTGGCGTAATTAAAATTTGCGATAGTAAAAAATTATTTTGTGAGAAATTTACTATAGAAAAGGCAATCCCTGGCGTAATTAAAATTTGCGACAGTAGAAAATTATTTTTTGAATAATTTACTATAGAAAAGGCAATCCCTGGCGTAATTAAAATTTGCGATAGTAAAAAATTATTTTGTGAGAAATTTACTATAGAAAAGGCAATCCCTGGCGTAATTAAAATTTGCGACAGTAGAAAATTATTTTTTGAATAATTTACTATAGAAAAGGCAATCCCTGGCGTAATTAAAATTTGCGACAGTAGAAAATTATTTTTTGAATAATTTACTATAGAAAAGGCAATCCCTGGCGCACTTAAAATTTGCGACAGTAGAAAATTATTTTTTGAGTAATTTACTGTGGAAAAGGCAATCCCTGGCGCACTTAAAATTTGCGACAGTAAAAAATTATTTTGTGAGAAATTTACTATAGAAAAGGCAATCCCTGGCGTAATTAAAATTTGCGACAGTAGAAAATTATTTTTTGAATAATTTACTATAGAAAAGGCAATCCCTGGCGTAATTAAAATTTGCGACAGTTGAAAATTATTTTGTGAGAAATTTACTATAGAAAAGGCAATCCCTGGGATATTTTAAATTTGCGACAGTAGAAAATTATTTTTTGAATAATTTACTATAGAAAAGGCAATCCCTGGCGTAATTAAAATTTGCGACAGTAGAAAATTATTTTTTGAATTATTTACTATAGAAAAGGCAATCCCTGGCGTAATTAAAATTTGCGACAGTAAAAAATTATTTTTTGAATAATTTACTATAGAAAAGGCAATCCCTGGCGTAATTAAAATTTGCGACAGTAGAAAATTATTTTTTGAATAATTTACTATAGAAAAGGCAATCCCTGGCGCACTTAAAATTTGCGACAGTAGAAAATTATTTTTTGAATAATTTACTGTGGAAAAGGCAATCCCTGGCGCACTTAAAATTTGCGACAGTAAAAAATTATTTTGTGAGAAATTTACTATAGAAAAGGCAATCCCTGGCGTAATTAAAATTTGCGACAGTAGAAAATTATTTTTTGAATAATTTACTATAGAAAAGGCAATCCCTGGCGTAATTAAAATTTGCGACAGTTGAAAATTATTTTGTGAGAAATTTACTATAGAAAAGGCAATCCCTGGCGTAATTAAAATTTGCGACAGTAGAAAATTATTTTTTGAATAATTTACTATAGAAAAGGCAATCCCTGGCGCCATTAAAATTTGCGACAGTTGAAAATTATTTTGTGAGAAATTTACTATAGAAAAGGCAATCCCTGGCGTAATTAAAATTTGCGACAGTAAAAAATTATTTTTTGAATAATTTACTATAGAAAAGGCAATCCCTGGCGTAATTAAAATTTGCGACAGTAAAAAATTATTTTTTGAATAATTTACTGTGGAAAAGGCAATCCCTGGCGCACTTAAAATTTGCGATAGTAAAAAATTATTTTTTGAATAATTTACTATAGAAAAGGCAATCCCTGGCGTAATTAAAATTTGCGACAGTAAAAAATTATTTTTTGAATAATTTACTGTGGAAAAGGCAATCCCTGGCGTAATTAAAATTTGCGACAGTAGAAAATTATTTTGTGAGAAATTTACTATAGAAAAGGCAATCCCTGGGATATTTAAAATTTGCGACAGTAGAAAATTATTTTTTGAATAATTTACTATAGAAAAGGCAATCCCTGGCGTAATTAAAATTTGCGACAGTAGAAAATTATTTTTTGAATAATTTACTATAGAAAAGGCAATCCCTGGGATATTTTAAATTTGCGACAGTAAAAAATTATTTTTGAATAATTTACTATAGAAAAGGCAATCCCTGGCGTAATTAAAATTTGCGATAGTAAAAAATTATTTTTTGAATTATTTACTATAGAAAAGGCAATCCCTGGCGTAATTAAAATTTGCGACAGTAAAAAATTATTTTTTGAATTATTTACTATAGAAAAGGCAATCCCTGGCGTAATTAAAATTTGCGACAGTAGAAAATTATTTTTTGAATAATTTACTATAGAAAAGGCAATCCCTGGCGTAATTAAAATTTGCGACAGTAGAAAATTATTTTTTAAATAATTTACTGTGGAAAAGGCAATCCCTGGGATATTTTAAATTTGCGATAGTAAAAAATTATTTTTTGAATAATTTACTATAGAAAAGGCAATCCCTGGCGCACTTAAAATTTGCGACAGTTGAAAATTATTTTGTGAGAAATTTACTATAGAAAAGGCAATCCCTGGCGCACTTAAAATTTGCGATAGTAAAAAATTATTTTTTGAATAATTTACTGTGGAAAAGGCAATCCCTGGCGCACTTAAAATTTGCGACAGTAAAAAATTATTTTTTGAATTATTTACTATAGAAAAGGCAATCCCTGGCGTAATTAAAATTTGCGACAGTAGAAAATTATTTTTTGAATAATTTACTATAGAAAAGGCAATCCCTGGGATATTTTAAATTTGCGACAGTAAAAAATTATTTTTTGAATAATTTACTATAGAAAAGGCAATCCCTGGGATATTTTAAATTTGAGACAGTAAAAAATTATTTTTTGAATAATTTACTATAGAAAAGGCAATCCCTGGCGTAATTAAAATTTGCGACAGTAGAAAATTATTTTGTGAGAAATTTACTATAGAAAAGGCAATCCCTGGCGCCATTAAAATTTGCGACAGTTGAAAATTATTTTGTGAGAAATTTACTATAGAAAAGGCAATCCCTGGGATATTTTAAATTTGCGACAGTAGAAAATTATTTTTTGAATAATTTACTATAGAAAAGGCAATCCCTGGCGTAATTAAAATTTGCGACAGTAGAAAATTATTTTTTGAATAATTTACTATAGAAAAGGCAATCCCTGGCGTAATTAAAATTTGCGACAGTAGAAAATTATTTTTTGAATAATTTACTATAGAAAAGGCAATCCCTGGGATATTTTAAATTTGCGACAGTAAAAAATTATTTTTTGCATAATTTACTATAGAAAAGGCAATCCCTGGCGTAATTAAAATTTGCGACAGTAGAAAATTATTTTTTGAATTATTTACTATAGAAAAGGCAATCCCTGGCGTAATTAAAATTTGCGACAGTAAAAAATTATTTTTTGAATTATTTACTATAGAAAAGGCAATCCCTGGCGTAATTAAAATTTGCGACAGTAGAAAATTATTTTTTGAATAATTTACTGTGGAAAAGGCAATCCCTGGGATATTTTAAATTTGCGATAGTAAAAAATTATTTTTTGAATTATTTACTATAGAAAAGGCAATCCCTGGCGTAATTAAAATTTGCGACAGTAAAAAATTATTTTTTGAATTACTTACTATAGAAAAGGCAATCCCTGGCGTAATTAAAATTTGCGACAGTAGAAAATTATTTTTTGAATAATTTACTATAGAAAAGGCAATCCCTGGGATATTTTAAATTTGCGACAGTAAAAAATTATTTTTTGAATAATTTACTATAGAAAAGGCAATCCCTGGCGTAATTAAAATTTGCGACAGTAGAAAATTATTTTTTGAATTATTTACTATAGAAAAGGCAATCCCTGGCGTAATTAAAACTTGCGACAGTAAAAAATTATTTTTTGATTTATTTACTATAGAAAAGGCAATCCCTGGCGCACTTAAAATTTGCGACAGTAGAAAATTATTTTTTGAATTATTTACTATAGAAAAGGCAATCCCTGGCGTAATTAAAATTTGCGACAGTAAAAAATTATTTTTTGAATAATTTACTATAGAAAAGGCAATCCCTGGGATATTTAAAATTTGCGACAGTTGAAAATTATTTTGTGAGAAATTTACTATAGAAAAGGCAATCCCTGGCGTAATTAAAATTTGCGACAGTAAAAAATTATTTTTTGAATAATTTACTATAGAAAAGGCAATCCCTGGCGTAATTAAAACTTGCGACAGTAAAAAATTATTTTGTGAGAAATTTACTATAGAAAAGGCAATCCCTGGCGCCATTAAAATTTGCGACAGTTGAAAATTATTTTGTGAGAAATTTACTATAGAAAAGGCAATCCCTGGGATATTTTAAATTTGCGACAGTAGAAAATTATTTTTTGAATAATTTACTATAGAAAAGGCAATCCCTGGCGTAATTAAAATTTGCGACAGTAGAAAATTATTTTTTGAATAATTTACTATAGAAAAGGCAATCCCTGGCGTAATTAAAATTTGCGACAGTAGAAAATTATTTTTTGAATAATTTACTATAGAAAAGGCAATCCCTGGCGTAATTAAAATTTGCGACAGTAAAAAATTATTTTTTGAATAATTTACTATAGAAAAGGCAATCCCTGGCGTAATTAAAATTTGCGACAGTAAAAAATTATTTTTTGAATAATTTACTATAGAAAAGGCAATCCCTGGCGTAATTAAAATTTGCGACAGTAGAAAATTATTTTTTGAATAATTTACTATAGAAAAGGCAATCCCTGGCGTAATTAAAATTTGCGACAGTAGAAAATTATTTTTTGAATAATTTACTATAGAAAAGGCAATCCCTGGCGTAATTAAAATTTGCGACAGTAAAAAATTATTTTTTGAATAATTTACTATAGAAAAGGCAATCCCTGGCGTAATTAAAATTTGCGACAGTAGAAAATTATTTTTTGAATTATTTACTATAGAAAAGGCAATCCCTGGCGTAATTAAAATTTGCGACAGTAAAAAATTATTTTTTGAATTATTTACTATAGAAAAGGCAATCCCTGGCGTAATTAAAATTTGCGACAGTAGAAAATTATTTTTTGAATAATTTACTGTGGAAAAGGCAATCCCTGGGATATTTTAAATTTGCGATAGTAAAAAATTATTTTTTGAATTATTTACTATAGAAAAGGCAATCCCTGGCGTAATTAAAATTTGCGACAGTAAAAAATTATTTTTTGAATTATTTACTATAGAAAAGGCAATCCCTGGCGTAATTAAAATTTGCGACAGTAGAAAATTATTTTTTGAATAATTTACTATAGAAAAGGCAATCCCTGGGATATTTTAAATTTGCGACAGTAAAAAATTATTTTTTGAATAATTTACTATAGAAAAGGCAATCCCTGGCGTAATTAAAATTTGCGACAGTAGAAAATTATTTTTTGAATTATTTACTATAGAAAAGGCAATCCCTGGCGTAATTAAAACTTGCGACAGTAAAAAATTATTTTTTGAATTATTTACTATAGAAAAGGCAATCCCTGGCGCACTTAAAATTTGCGACAGTAGAAAATTATTTTTTGAATTATTTACTATAGAAAAGGCAATCCCTGGCGTAATTAAAATTTGCGACAGTAAAAAATTATTTTTTGAATAATTTACTATAGAAAAGGCAATCCCTGGGATATTTAAAATTTGCGACAGTTGAAAATTATTTTGTGAGAAATTTACTATAGAAAAGGCAATCCCTGGCGTAATTAAAATTTGCGACAGTAAAAAATTATTTTTTGAATAATTTACTATAGAAAAGGCAATCCCTGGCGTAATTAAAACTTGCGACAGTAAAAAATTATTTTGTGAGAAATTTACTATAGAAAAGGCAATCCCTGGCGCCATTAAAATTTGCGACAGTTGAAAATTATTTTGTGAGAAATTTACTATAGAAAAGGCAATCCCTGGGATATTTTAAATTTGCGACAGTAGAAAATTATTTTTTGAATAATTTACTATAGAAAAGGCAATCCCTGGCGTAATTAAAATTTGCGACAGTAGAAAATTATTTTTTGAATAATTTACTATAGAAAAGGCAATCCCTGGCGTAATTAAAATTTGCGACAGTAGAAAATTATTTTTTGAATAATTTACTATAGAAAAGGCAATCCCTGGCGTAATTAAAATTTGCGACAGTAGAAAATTATTTTTTGAATTATTTACTATAGAAAAGGCAATCCCTGGCGTAATTAAAATTTGCGACAGTAAAAAATTATTTTTTGAATTATTTACTATAGAAAAGGCAATCCCTGGCGTAATTAAAATTTGCGACAGTAGAAAATTATTTTTTGAATAATTTACTATAGAAAAGGCAATCCCTGGGATATTTTAAATTTGCGACAGTAAAAAATTATTTTTTGAATAATTTACTATAGAAAAGGCAATCCCTGGCGTAATTAAAATTTGCGACAGTAGAAAATTATTTTTTGAATAATTTACTATAGAAAAGGCAATCCCTGGCGCACTTAAAATTTGCGACAGTTGAAAATTATTTTGTGAGAAATTTACTATAGAAAAGGCAATCCCTGGCGCACTTAAAATTTGCGATAGTAAAAAATTATTTTTTGAATAATTTACTGTGGAAAAGGCAATCCCTGGCGCACTTAAAATTTGCGACAGTAAAAAATTATTTTTTGAATTATTTACTATAGAAAAGGCAATCCCTGGCGTAATTAAAATTTGCGACAGTAGAAAATTATTTTGTGAGAAATTTACTATAGAAAAGGCAATCCCTGGCGTAATTAAAACTTGCGACAGTAAAAAATTATTTTTTGAATTATTTACTATAGAAAAGGCAATCCCTGGCGTAATTAAAATTTGCGACAGTAGAAAATTATTTTTTGAATAATTTACTATAGAAAAGGCAATCCCTGGCGTAATTAAAATTTGCGACAGTAGAAAATTATTTTTTGAATAATTTACTATAGAAAAGCAATCCCTGGCGTAATTAAAACTTGCGACAGTAAAAAATTATTTTTTGAATAATTTACTATAGAAAAGGCAATCCCTGGGATATTTAAAATTTGCGACAGTAGAAAATTATTTTTTGAATAATTTACTATAGAAAAGGCAATCCCTGGCGTAATTAAAATTTGCGACAGTAGAAAATTATTTTTTGAATTATTTACTATAGAAAAGGCAATCCCTGGGATATTTTAAATTTGAGACAGTAAAAAATTATTTTTTGAATAATTTACTATAGAAAAGGCAATCCCTGGCGTAATTAAAATTTGCGACAGTAGAAAATTATTTTTTGAATAATTTACTATAGAAAAGGCAATCCCTGGCGCACTTAAAATTTGCGATAGTAAAAAATTATTTTTTGAATAATTTACTATAGAAAAGGCAATCCCTGGCGTAATTAAAATTTGCGACAGTTGAAAATTATTTTGTGAGAAATTTACTATAGAAAAGGCAATCCCTGGGATATTTAAAATTTGCGACAGTAGAAAATTATTTTTTGAATAATTTACTGTGGAAAAGGCAATCCCTGGGATATTTTAAATTTGCGATAGTAAAAAATTATTTTTTGAATTATTTACTATAGAAAAGGCAATCCCTGGCGTAATTAAAATTTGCGACAGTAGAAAATTATTTTTTGAATTATTTACTATAGAAAAGGCAATCCCTGGCGTAATTAAAATTTGCGACAGTAGAAAATTATTTTTTGAATAATTTACTATAGAAAAGGCAATCCCTGGCGCCATTAAAATTTGCGACAGTTGAAAATTATTTTGTGAGAAATTTACTATAGAAAAGGCAATCCCTGGGATATTTTAAATTTGCGACAGTAGAAAATTATTTTTTGAATAATTTACTATAGAAAAGGCAATCCCTGGGATATTTAAAATTTGCGACAGTAAAAAATTATTTTTTGAATAATTTACTGTGGAAAAGGCAATCCCTGGCGCACTTAAAATTTGCGATAGTAAAAAATTATTTTTTGAATAATTTACTATAGAAAAGGCAATCCCTGGCGTAATTAAAATTTGCGACAGTAAAAAATTATTTTTTGAATAATTTACTGTGGAAAAGGCAATCCCTGGCGTAATTAAAATTTGCGACAGTAGAAAATTATTTTGTGAGAAATTTACTATAGAAAAGGCAATCCCTGGGATATTTAAAATTTGCGACAGTAAAAAATTATTTTTTGAATTATTTACTATAGAAAAGGCAATCCCTGGCGTAATTAAAATTTGCGACAGTAGAAAATTATTTTTTGAATTATTTACTATAGAAAAGGCAATCCCTGGGATATTTTAAATTTGAGACAGTAAAAAATTATTTTTTGAATTATTTACTATAAAAAAGGCAATCCCTGGCGCACTTAAAATTTGCGACAGTAAAAAATTATTTTTTGAATAATTTACTATAGAAAAGGCAATCCCTGGCGTAATTAAAATTTGCGACAGTAAAAAATTATTTTTTGAATAATTTACTATAGAAAAGGCAATCCCTGGGATATTTAAAATTTGCGACAGTAGAAAATTATTTTTTGAATTATTTACTATAGAAAAGGCAATCCCTGGCATATTTAAAATTTGCGACAGTAAAAAATTATTTTTTGAATTATTTACTATAGAAAAGGCAATCCCTGGCGTAATTAAAATTTGCGACAGTAGAAAATTATTTTTTGAATTATTTACTATAGAAAAGGCAATCCCTGGGATATTTTAAATTTGCGACAGTAAAAAATTATTTTTTGAATAATTTACTATAGAAAAGGCAATCCCTGGCGTATTTAAAATTTGCGACAGTAGAAAATTATTTTTTGAATAATTTACTTTAGAAAAGGCAATCCCTGGCGTAATTAAAATTTGCGATAGTAAAAAATTATTTTTTGAATAATTTACTATAGAAAAGGCAATCCCTGGGATATTTTAAATTTGCGACAGTAGAAAATTATTTTTTGAATTATTTACTATAGAAAAGGCAATCCCTGGGATATTTTAAATTTGAGACAGTAAAAAATTATTTTTTGAATTATTTACTATAGAAAAGGCAATCCCTGGCGCACTTAAAATTTGCGACAGTAAAAAATTATTTTTTGAATTATTTACTATAGAAAAGGCAATCCCTGGCGTAATTAAAATTTGCGACAGTAGAAAATTATTTTTTGAATAATTTACTGTGGAAAAGGCAATTCCTGGCGTAATTAAAATTTGCGACAGTAGAAAATTATTTTTTGAATAATTTACTATAGAAAAGGCAATCCCTGGCGTAATTAAAATTTGCGACAGTAAAAAATTATTTTTTGAATAATTTACTATAGAAAAGGCAATCCCTGGCGCACTTAAAATTTGCGATAGTAAAAAATTATTTTTTGAATTATTTACTATAGAAAAGGCAATCCCTGGCGTAATTAAAATTTGCGACAGTAAAAAATTATTTTGTGAGAAATTTACTATAGAAAAGGCAATCCCTGGCGTAATTAAAATTTGCGACAGTAGAAAATTATTTTTTGAATAATTTACTATAGAAAAGGCAATCCCTGGCGTAATTAAAACTTGCGATAGTAAAAAATTATTTTTTGAATAATTTACTATAGAAAAGGCAATCCCTGGGATATTTAAAATTTGCGACAGTAAAAAATTATTTTTTGAATTATTTACTATAGAAAAGGCAATCCCTGGGATATTTAAAATTTGCGACAGTAAAAAATTATTTTTTGAATTATTTACTATAGAAAAGGCAATCCCTGGCGCACTTAAAATTTGCGATAGTAAAAAATTATTTTTTGAATTATTTACTATAGAAAAGGCAATCCCTGGCGTAATTAAAATTTGCGACAGTAGAAAATTATTTTTTGAATAATTTACTATAGAAAAGGCAATCCCTGGCGCACTTAAAATTTGCGATAGTAAAAAATTATTTTTTGAATAATTTACTATAGAAAAGGCAATCCCTGGCGCCATTAAAATTTGCGACAGTTGAAAATTATTTTGTGAGAAATTTACTATAGAAAAGGCAATCCCTGGGATATTTAAAATTTGCGACAGTAGAAAATTATTTTTTGAATAATTTACTATAGAAAAGGCAATCCCTGGCGCACTTAAAATTTGCGATAGTAAAAAATTATTTTTTGAATAATTTACTATAGAAAAGGCAATCCCTGGCGCACTTAAAATTTGCGATAGTAAAAAATTATTTTTTTAATTATTTACTATAGAAAAGGCAATCCCTGGGATATTTAAAATTTGCGACAGTTGAAAATTATTTTGTGAGAAATTTACTATAGAAAAGGCAATCCCTGGGATATTTAAAATTTGCGACAGTAGAAAATTATTTTTTGAATTATTTACTATAGAAAAGGCAATCCCTGGCGTAATTAAAATTTGAGACAGTAGAAAATTATTTTTTGAATAATTTACTATAGAAAAGGCAATCCCTGGCGTAATTAAAATTTGCGACAGTTGAAAATTATTTTGTGAGAAATTTACTATAGAAAAGGCAATCCCTGGGATATTTTAAATTTGCGACAGTAAAAAATTATTTTGTGAGAAATTTACTATAGAAAAGGCAATCCCTGGCGCAATTAAAATTTGCGATAGTAAAAAATTATTTTTTGAATAATTTACTATAGAAAAGGCAATCCCTGGCGTAATTAAAATTTGCGACAGTAGAAAATTATTTTTTGAATAATTTACTGTGGAAAAAGCAATCCCTGGCGTAATTAAAATTTGCGACAGTTGAAAATTATTTTGTGAGAAATTTACTATAGAAAAGGCAATCCCTGGGATATTTTAAATTTGCGACAGTAAAAAATTATTTTTTGAATAATTTACTATGGAAAAGGCAATCCCTGGGATATTTAAAACTTGCGATAGTAAAAAATTATTTTTTGAATAATTTACTATAGAAAAGGCAATCCCTGGCGTAATTAAAATTTGCGACAGTTGAAAATTATTTTTTGAGAAATTTACTATAGAAAAGGCAATCCCTGGCGTAATTAAAATTTGCGACAGTAAAAAATTATTTTTTGAATTATTTACTATAGAAAAGGCAATCCCTGGCGCACTTAAAATTTGCGATAGTAAAAAATTATTTTTTGAATTATTTACTATAGAAAAGGCAATCCCTGGCGTAATTAAAATTTGCGACAGTAAAAAATTATTTTTTGAATAATTTACTATAGAAAAGGCAATCCCTGGGATATTTAAAATTTGCGACAGTTGAAAATTATTTTGTGAGAAATTTACTATAGAAAAGGCAATCCCTGGCGTAATTAAAATTTGCGACAGTAAAAAATTATTTTTTGAATAATTTACTATAGAAAAGGCAATCCCTGGCGTAATTAAAATTTGCGATAGTAAAAAATTATTTTGTGAGAAATTTACTATAGAAAAGGCAATCCCTGGCGCACTTAAAATTTGCGATAGTAAAAAATTATTTTTTGAATAATTTACTATAGAAAAGGCAATCCCTGGCGTAATTAAAATTTGCGACAGTAGAAAATTATTTTTTGAATAATTTACTATAGAAAAGGCAATCCCTGGCGTAATTAAAACTTGCGACAGTTGAAAATTATTTTGTGAGAAATTTACTATAGAAAAGGCAATCCCTGGCGTAATTAAAATTTGCGATAGTAAAAAATTATTTTGTGAGAAATTTACTATAGAAAAGGCAATCCCTGGCGTAATTAAAATTTGCGACAGTAGAAAATTATTTTTTGAATAATTTACTATAGAAAAGGCAATCCCTGGCGTAATTAAAATTTGCGACAGTTGAAAATTATTTTGTGAGAAATTTACTATAGAAAAGGCAATCCCTGGCGTAATTAAAATTTGCGACAGTAGAAAATTATTTTTTGAATTATTTACTATAGAAAAGGCAATCCCTGGGATATTTAAAATTTGCGACAGAAAAAAATTATTTTTTGAATAATTTACTATAGAAAAGGCAATCCCTGGCGTAATTAAAATTTGCGACAGTAGAAAATTATTTTTTGAATAATTTACTGTGGAAAAGGCAATCCCTGGCGTAATTAAAACTTGCGACAGTAAAAAAATATTTTTTGAATTATTTACTATAGAAAAGGCAATCCCTGGCGAAATTAAAATTTGCGACAGTAGAAAATTATTTTTTGAATAATTTACTATAGAAAACGCAATCCCTGGCGTAATTAAAACTTGCGACAGTTGAAAATTATTTTGTGAGAAATTTACTATAGAAAAGGCAATCCCTGGCGTAATTAAAATTTGCGACAGTAAAAAATTATTTTTTGAATAATTTACTATAGAAAAGGCAATCCCTGGCGTAATTAAAATTTGCGAAAGTAGAAAATTATTTTTTGAATAATTTACTGTGGAAAAGGCAATCCCTGGCGCACTTAAAATTTGCGACAGTAGAAAATTATTTTTTGAATTATTTACTATAGAAAAGGCAATCCCTGGGATATTTTAAATTTGAGACAGTAAAAAATTATTTTTTGAATAATTTACTATAGAAAAGGCAATCCCTGGCGTAATTAAAATTTGCGACAGTAAAAAATTATTTTGTGAGAAATTTACTATAGAAAAGGCAATCCCTGGCGTAATTAAAATTTGCGATAGTAAAAAATTATTTTTTGAATAATTTACTGTGGAAAAGGCAATCCCTGGGATATTTTAAATTTGCGATAGTAAAAAATTATTTTTTGAATAATTTACTATAGAAAAGGCAATCCCTGGCGTAATTAAAATTTGCGACAGTAGAAAATTATTTTTTGAATAATTTACTGTGGAAAAGCAATCCCTGGCGTAATTAAAATTTGCGACAGTAGAAAATTATTTTTTGAATAATTTACTATAGAAAAGGCAATCCCTGGCGTAATTAAAACTTGCGACAGTTGAAAATTATTTTGTGAGAAATTTACTATAGAAAAGGCAATCCCTGGCGTAATTAAAATTTGCGATAGTAAAAAATTATTTTTTGAATAATATACTATAGAAAAGGCAATCCCTGGCGCCATTAAAATTTGCGACAGTTGAAAATTATTTTGTGAGAAATTTACTATAGAAAAGGCAATCCCTGGGATATTTAAAATTTGCGACAGTAGAAAATTATTTTTTGAATTATTTACTATAGAAAAGGCAATCCCTGGCGTATTTAAAATTTGCGATAGTAAAAAATTATTTTTTGAATTATTTACTATAGAAAAGGCAATCCCTGGCGTAATTAAAATTTGCGACAGTTGAAAATTATTTTTTGAGAAATTTACTATAGAAAAGGCAATCCCTGGCGTAATTAAAATTTGCGACAGTTGAAAATTATTTTTTGAGAAATTTACTATAGAAAAGGCAATCCCTGGCGTATTTTAAATTTGCGACAGTAAAAAATTATTTTTTGAATAATTTACTATAGAAAAGGCAATCCCTGGCGTAATTAAAATTTGCGACAGTAAAAAATTATTTTGTGAGAAATTTACTATAGAAAAGGCAATCCCTGGCGTAATTAAAATTTGCGACAGTAGAAAATTATTTTGTGAGAAATTTACTACAGAAAAGGCAATCCCTGGGATATTTTAAATTTGCGACAGTAAAAAATTATTTTTTGAATAATTTACTATAGAAAAGGCAATCCCTGGGATATTTAAAACTTGCGATAGTAAAAAATTATTTTTTGAATAATTTACTATAGAAAAGGCAATCCCTGGCGTAATTAAAATTTGCGACAGTTGAAAATTATTTTTTGAGAAATTTACTATAGAAAAGGCAATCCCTGGCGTAATTAAAATTTGCGACAGTAAAAAATTATTTTTTGAATTATTTACTATAGAAAAGGCAATCCCTGGGATATTTTAAATTTGCGACAGTAGAAAATTATTTTTTGAATAATTTACTATAGAAAAGGCAATCCCTGGCGCCATTAAAATTTGCGACAGTTGAAAATTATTTTTTGAATAATTTACTATAGAAAAGGCAATCCCTGGCGTAATTAAAACTTGCGATAGTAAAAAATTATTTTTTGAATAATTTACTATAGAAAAGGCAATCCCTGGGATATTTAAAATTTGCGATAGTAAAAAATTATTTTTTGAATTATTTACTATAGAAAAGGCAATCCCTGGCGTAATTAAAATTTGCGACAGTTGAAAATTATTTTTTGAGAAATTTACTATAGAAAAGGCAATCCCTGGCGTAATTAAAATTTGCGACAGTAAAAAATTATTTTTTGAATTATTTACTATAGAAAAGGCAATCCCTGGCGCACTTAAAATTTGCGATAGTAAAAAATTATTTTTTGAATTATTTACTATAGAAAAGGCAATCCCTGGCGTAATTAAAATTTGCGACAGTAAAAAATTATTTTTTGAATAATTTACTATAGAAAAGGCAATCCCTGGCGTAATTAAAATTTGCGACAGTAAAAAATTATTTTGTGAGAAATTTACTATAGAAAAGGCAATCCCTGGCGTAATTAAAATTTGCGACAGTAGAAAATTATTTTTTGAATAATTTACTATAGAAAAGGCAATCCCTGGCGTAATTAAAACTTGCGATAGTAAAAAATTATTTTTTGAATAATTTACTATAGAAAAGGCAATCCCTGGGATATTTAAAATTTGAGACAGTAAAAAATTATTTTGTGAGAAATTTACTATAGAAAAGGCAATCCCTGGCGTAATTAAAATTTGCGACAGTAGAAAATTATTTTTTGAATAATTTACTATAGAAAAGGCAATCCCTGGCGTAATTAAAATTTGCGACAGTTGAAAATTATTTTTTGAGAAATTTACTATAGAAAAGGCAATCCCTGGCTTAATTAAAATTTGCGACAGTAAAAAATTATTTTTTGAATTATTTACTATAGAAAAGGCAATCCCTGGCGTAATTAAAATTTGCGATAGTAAAAAATTATTTTTTGAATAATTTACTATAGAAAAGGCAATCCCTGGCGCCATTAAAATTTGCGACAGTTGAAAATTATTTTGTGAGAAATTTACTATAGAAAAGGCAATCCCTGGGATATTTAAAATTTGGGACAGTAGAAAATTATTTTTTGAATTATTTACTATAGAAAAGGCAATCCCTGGCGTATTTAAAATTTGCGATAGTAAAAAATTATTTTTTGAATTATTTACTATAGAAAAGGCAATCCCTGGCGTAATTAAAATTTGCGACAGTTGAAAATTATTTTTTGAGAAATTTACTATAGAAAAGGCAATCCCTGGCGTAATTAAAATTTGCGACAGTAAAAAATTATTTTGTGAGAAATTTACTATAGAAAAGGCAATCCCTGGCGTAATTAAAATTTGCGATAGTAAAAAATTATTTTTTGAATAATTTACTGTGGAAAAGGCAATCCCTGGGATATTTTAAATTTGCGATAGTAAAAAATTATTTTTTGAATAATTTACTACAGAAAAGGCAATCCCTGGCGTAATTAAAATTTGCGACAGTAGAAAATTATTTTTTGAATAATTTACTGTGGAAAAGGCAATCCCTGGCGCACTTAAAATTTGCGACAGTTGAAAATTATTTTTTGAATAATTTACTATAGAAAAGGCAATCCCTGGCGTAATTAAAATTTGCGACAGTAGAAAATTATTTTTTGAATAATTTACTATAGAAAAGGCAATCCCTGGCGTAATTAAAATTTGCGATAGTAAAAAATTATTTTGTGAGAAATTTACTATAGAAAAGGCAATCCCTGGCGTAATTAAAATTTGCGACAGTAGAAAATTATTTTTTGAATAATTTACTATAGAAAAGGCAATCCCTGGCGTAATTAAAATTTGCGATAGTAAAAAATTATTTTTTGAATAATTTACTATAGAAAAGGCAATCCCTGGGATATTTAAAATTTGCGACAGTAAAAAATTATTTTTTGAATAATTTACTATAGAAAAGGCAATCCCTGGCGTAATTAAAATTTGCGACAGTAAAAAATTATTTTGTGAGAAATTTACTATAGAAAAGGCAATCCCTGGCGTAATTAAAATTTGCGACAGTAGAAAATTATTTTTTGAATAATTTACTATAGAAAAGGCAATCCCTGGCGTAATTAAAACTTGCGATAGTAAAAAATTATTTTTTGAATAATTTACTATAGAAAAGGCAATCCCTGGGATATTTAAAATTTGAGACAGTAAAAAATTATTTTGTGAGAAATTTACTATAGAAAAGGCAATCCCTGGCGTAATTAAAATTTGCGACAGTAGAAAATTATTTTTTGAATAATTTACTATAGAAAAGGCAATCCCTGGCGTAATTAAAATTTGCGACAGTTGAAAATTATTTTTTGAGAAATTTACTATAGAAAAGGCAATCCCTGGCGTATTTTAAATTTGCGACAGTAAAAAATTATTTTTTGAATAATTTACTATAGAAAAGGCAATCCCTGGCGTAATTAAAATTTGCGACAGTAAAAAATTATTTTGTGAGAAATTTACTATAGAAAAGGCAATCCCTGGCGTAATTAAAATTTGCGACAGTAGAAAATTATTTTGTGAGAAATTTACTATAGACAAGGCAATCCCTGGGATATTTTAAATTTGCGACAGTAAAAAATTATTTTTTGAATAATTTACTATAGAAAAGGCAATCCCTGGGATATTTAAAACTTGCGATAGTAAAAAATTATTTTTTGAATAATTTACTATAGAAAAGGCAATCCCTGGCGTAATTAAAACTTGCGACAGTAGAAAATTATTTTTTGAATAATTTACTATAGAAAAGGCAATCCCTGGCGTAATTAAAATTTGCGACAGTAGAAAATTATTTTTTGAATAATTTACTATAGAAAAGGCAATCCCTGGCGCACTTAAAATTTGCGACAGTAAAAAATTATTTTGTGAGAAATTTACTATAGAAAAGGCAATCCCTGGCGTAATTAAAATTTGCGACAGTTGAAAATTATTTTGTGAGAAATTTACTATAGAAAAGGCAATCCCTGGGATATTTTAAATTTGCGACAGTAAAAAATTATTTTGTGAGAAATTTACTATAGAAAAGGCAATCCCTGGCGCAATTAAAATTTGCGATAGTAAAAAATTATTTTTTGAATAATTTACTATAGAAAAGGCAATCCCTGGCGTAATTAAAATTTGCGACAGTAGAAAATTATTTTTTGAATAATTTACTGTGGAAAAGGCAATCCCTGGCGTAATTAAAATTTGCGACAGTTGAAAATTATTTTGTGAGAAATTTACTATAGAAAAGGCAATCCCTGGGATATTTTAAATTTGCGACAGTAAAAAATTATTTTTTGAATAATTTACTATAGAAAAGGCAATCCCTGGGATATTTAAAACTTGCGATAGTAAAAAATTATTTTTTGAATAATTTACTATAGAAAAGGCAATCCCTGGCGTAATTAAAATTTGCGACAGTTGAAAATTATTTTTTGAGAAATTTACTATAGAAAAGGCAATCCCTGGCGTATTTTAAATTTGCGACAGTAAAAAATTATTTTTTGAATAATTTACTATAGAAAAGGCAATCCCTGGCGCACTTAAAATTTGCGATAGTAAAAAATTATTTTTTGAATTATTTACTATAGAAAAGGCAATCCCTGGCGTAATTAAAATTTGCGACAGTAGAAAATTATTTTTTGAATAATTTACTATAGAAAAGGCAATCCCTGGCGCACTTAAAATTTGCGACAGTAGAAAATTATTTTTTG
The DNA here is from genome assembly GCA_963930735.1 of Dioctria linearis. Classification (NCBI taxonomy): domain Eukaryota; kingdom Metazoa; phylum Arthropoda; class Insecta; order Diptera; family Asilidae; genus Dioctria; species Dioctria linearis. The sequence goes on from CAWVNZ010000292.1 coordinate 48,192, forward strand.
AATAATTTACTATAGAAAAGGCAATCCCTGGCGTAATTAAAACTTGCGATAGTAAAAAATTATTTTTTGAATAATTTACTATAGAAAAGGCAATCCCTGGCGTAATTAAAATTTGCGACAGTAAAAAATTATTTTTTGAATAATTTACTATAGAAAAGGCAATCCCTGGGATATTTAAAATTTGCGACAGTTGAAAATTATTTTTTGAATAATTTACTGTGGAAAAGGCAATCCCTGGCGTAATTAAAATTTGCGACAGTAAAAAATTATTTTTTGAATAGTTTACTATAGAAAAGGCAATCCCTGGCGCACTTAAAATTTGCGATAGTAAAAAATTATTTTTTGAATTATTTACTATAGAAAAGGCAATCCCTGGCGCACTTAAAATTTGCGATAGTAAAAAATTATTTTTTGAATAATTTACTATAGAAAAGGCAATCCCTGGGATATTTAAAATTTGCGACAGTAGAAAATTATTTTTTGAATAATTTACTATAGAAAAGGCAATCCCTGGGATATTTAAAATTTGCGACAGTAGAAAATTATTTTTTGAATAATTTACTGTGGAAAAGGCAATCCCTGGCGCACTTAAAATTTGCGACAGTAGAAAATTATTTTGTGAGAAATTTACTATAGAAAAGGCAATCCCTGGCGCACTTAAAATTTACGATAGTAAAAAATTATTTTTTGAATAATTTACTATAGAAAAGGCAATCCCTGGCGTAATTAAAACTTGCGATAGTAAAAAATTATTTTTTGAATAATTTACTATAGAAAAGGCAATCCCTGGGATATTTAAAATTTGCGACAGTAGAAAATTATTTTTTGAATAATTTACTATAGAAAAGGCAATCCCTGGCGCACTTAAAATTTGCGACAGTAGAAAATTATTTTGTGAGAAATTTACTATAGAAAAGGCAATCCCTGGGATATTTAAAATTTGCGACAGTAGAAAATTATTTTTTGAATTATTTACTATAGAAAAGGCAATCCCTGGCGTATTTAAAATTTGCGATAGTAAAAAATTATTTTTTGAATTATTTACTATAGAAAAGGCAATCCCTGGCGTAATTAAAATTTGCGACAGTTGAAAATTATTTTTTGAGAAATTTACTATAGAAAAGGCAATCCCTGGCGTAATTAAAATTTGCGACAGTAGAAAATTATTTTGTGAGAAATTTACTATAGAAAAGGCAATCCCTGGGATATTTAAAATTTGCGACAGTAGAAAATTATTTTTTGAATAATTTACTATAGAAAAGGCAATCCCTGGCGTAATTAAAATTTGCGACAGTTGAAAATTATTTTTTGAATAATTTACTATAGAAAAGGCAATCCCTGGGATATTTAAAATTTGCGACAGTAGAAAATTATTTTTTGAATAATTTACTATAGAAAAGGCAATCCCTGGCGCACTTAAAATTTGCGACAGTAAAAAATTATTTTGTGAGAAATTTACTATAGAAAAGGCAATCCCTGGCGTAATTAAAATTTGCGACAGTTGAAAATTATTTTTTGAATAATTTACTATAGAAAAGGCAATCCCTGGCGCACTTAAAATTTGCGATAGTAAAAAATTATTTTTTGAATAATTTACTATAGAAAAGGCAATCCCTGGCGTAATTAAAATTTGCGATAGTAAAAAATTATTTTTTGAATAATTTACTATAGAAAAGGCAATCCCTGGGATATTTAAAATTTGCGATAGTAAAAAATTATTTTTTGAATAATTTACTATAGAAAAGGCAATCCCTGGCGTAATTAAAATTTGCGACAGTAGAAAATTATTTTTTGAATAATTTACTATAGAAAAGGCAATCCCTGGCGTAATTAAAATTTGCGATAGTAAAAAATTATTTTTTGAATAATTTACTATAGAAAAGGCAATCCCTGGCGCACTTAAAATTTGCGATAGTAAAAAATTATTTTTTGAATAATTTACTATAGAAAAGGCAATCCCTGGCGTAATTAAAATTTGCGACAGTAGAAAATTATTTTTTGAATAATTTACTATAGAAAAGGCAATCCCTGGCGTAATTAAAACTTGCGATAGTAAAAAATTATTTTTTGAATAATTTACTATAGAAAAGGCAATCCCTGGCGCACTTAAAATTTGCGATAGTAAAAAATTATTTTTTGAATAATTTACTATAGAAAAGGCAATCCCTGGGATATTTTAAATTTGCGACAGTAAAAAATTATTTTTTGAATAATTTACTATAGAAAAGGCAATCCCTGGGATATTTAAAATTTGCGACAGTAGAAAATTATTTTTTGAATAATTTACTATAGAAAAGGCAATCCCTGGCGTAATTAAAATTTGCGACAGTAAAAAATTATTTTTTGAATTATTTACTATAGAAAAGGCAATCCCTGGCGCACTTAAAATTTGCGATAGTAAAAAATTATTTTTTGAATTATTTACTATAGAAAAGGCAATCCCTGGGATATTTTAAATTTGCGACAGTAAAAAATTATTTTTTGAATAATTTACTATAGAAAAGGCAATCCCTGGCGCACTTAAAATTTGCGATAGTAAAAAATTATTTTTTGAATAATTTACTATAGAAAAGGCAATCCCTGGCGTAATTAAAATTTGCGACAATAGAAAATTATTTTTTGAATAATTTACTATAGAAAAGGCAATCCCTGGCGCCATTAAAATTTGCGACAGTTGAAAATTATTTTGTGAGAAATTTACTATAGAAAAGGCAATCCCTGGGATATTTAAAATTTGCGACAGTAAAAAATTATTTTTTGAATTATTTACTATAGAAAAGGCAATCCCTGGCGTAATTAAAATTTGCGACAGTAGAAAATTATTTTGTGAGAAATTTACTATAGAAAAGGCAATCCCTGGGATATTTAAAATTTGCGACAGTTGAAAATTATTTTTTGAATAATTTACTGTGGAAAAGGCAATCCCTGGGATATTTAAAATTTGCGACAGTTGAAAATTATTTTTTGAATAATTTACTATAGAAAAGGCAATCCCTGGCGCACTTAAAATTTGCGATAGTAAAAAATTATTTTTTGAATAATTTACTATAGAAAAGGCAATCCCTGGGATATTTTAAATTTGCGACAGTAAAAAATTATTTTTTGAATAATTTACTATAGAAAAGGCAATCCCTGGGATATTTTAAATTTGCGACAGTAAAAAATTATTTTTTGAATAATTTACTATAGAAAAGGCAATCCCTGGCGCAATTAAAATTTGCGATAGTAAAAAATTATTTTTTGAATAATTTACTATAGAAAAGGCAATCCCTGGCGCACTTAAAATTTGCGATAGTAAAAAATTATTTTTTGAATAATTTACTATAGAAAAGGCAATCCCTGGCGCACTTAAAATTTGCGATAGTAAAAAATTATTTTTTGAATAATTTACTATAGAAAAGGCAATCCCTGGGATATTTTAAATTTGCGACAGTAAAAAATTATTTTTTGAATAATTTACTATAGAAAAGGCAATCCCTGGCGTAATTAAAATTTGCGACAGTAGAAAATTATTTTTTGAATAATTTACTATAGAAAAGGCAATCCCTGGCGTAATTAAAATTTGCGACAGTAGAAAATTATTTTTTGAATAATTTACTATAGAAAAGGCAATCCCTGGCGTAATTAAAATTTGCGACAGTAGAAAATTATTTTTTGAATAATTTACTGTGGAAAAGGCAATCCCTGGGATATTTTAAATTTGCGACAGTAAAAAATTATTTTTTGAATAATTTACTATAGAAAAGGCAATCCCTGGCGCACTTAAAATTTGCGATAGTAAAAAATTATTTTTTGAATTATTTACTATAGAAAAGGCAATCCCTGGCGTAATTAAAATTTGCGACAGTAGAAAATTATTTTTTGAATAATTTACTATAGAAAAGGCAATCCCTGGCGCCATTAAAACTTGCGATAGTAAAAAATTATTTTTTGAATAATTTACTATAGAAAAGGCAATCCCTGGGATATTTAAAACTTGCGATAGTAAAAAATTATTTTTTGAATAATTTACTATAGAAAAGGCAATCCCTGGCGTAATTAAAATTTGCGACAGTAGAAAATTATTTTTTGAATAATTTACTGTGGAAAAGGCAATCCCTGGGATATTTTAAATTTGCGACAGTAAAAAATTATTTTTTGAATTATTTACTATAGAAAAGGCAATCCCTGGCGTAATTAAAATTTGCGACAGTTGAAAATTATTTTGTGAGAAATTTACTATAGAAAAGGCAATCCCTGGCGCACTTAAAATTTGCGATAGTAAAAAATTATTTTTTGAATAATTTACTATAGAAAAGGCAATCCCTGGGATATTTAAAATTTGCGACAGTTGAAAATTATTTTTTGAATAATTTACTATAGAAAAGGCAATCCCTGGCGTAATTAAAATTTGCGACAGTAGAAAATTATTTTTTGAATAATTTACTATAGAAAAGGCAATCCCTGGCGTAATTAAAATTTGCGATAGTAAAAAATTATTTTTTGAATAATTTACTATAGAAAAGGCAATCCCTGGCGCCATTAAAATTTGCGACAGTTGAAAATTATTTTTTGAATAATTTACTATAGAAAAGGCAATCCCTGGCGCACTTAAAATTTGCGATAGTAAAAAATTATTTTTTGAATAATTTACTATAGAAAAGGCAATCCCTGGCGCACTTAAAATTTGCGACAGTAGAAAATTATTTTGTGAGAAATTTACTATAGAAAAGGCAATCCCTGGGATATTTAAAATTTGCGACAGTAAAAAATTATTTTTTGAATAATTTACTATAGAAAAGGCAATCCCTGGCGCCATTAAAATTTGCGACAGTTGAAAATTATTTTGTGAGAAATTTACTATAGAAAAGGCAATCCCTGGGATATTTAAAATTTGCGACAGTAAAAAATTATTTTTTGAATAATTTACTATAGAAAAGGCAATCCCTGGGATATTTTAAATTTGCGACAGTAAAAAATTATTTTTTGAATAATTTACTATAGAAAAGGCAATCCCTGGGATATTTTAAATTTGCGACAGTAAAAAATTATTTTTTGAATAATTTACTATAGAAAAGGCAATCCCTGGGATATTTTAAATTTGCGACAGTAAAAAATTATTTTTTGAATAATTTACTATAGAAAAGGCAATCCCTGGCGCACTTAAAATTTGCGATAGTAAAAAATTATTTTTTGAATAATTTACTATAGAAAAGGCAATCCCTGGCGCCATTAAAATTTGCGATAGTAAAAAATTATTTTTTGAATAATTTACTATAGAAAAGGCAATCCCTGGCGTAATTAAAATTTGCGACAGTAAAAAATTATTTTTTGAATTATTTACTATAGAAAAGGCAAACCTGGGATATTTTAAATTTGCGACAGTAAAAAATTATTTTTTGAATTATTTACTATAGAAAAGGCAATCCCTGGCGTAATTAAAATTTGCGACAGTTGAAAATTATTTTGTGAGAAATTTACTATAGAAAAGGCAATCCCTGGGATATTTTAAATTTGCGACAGTAGAAAATTATTTTTTGAATAATTTACTATAGAAAAGGCAATCCCTGGCGTAATTAAAACTTGCGACAGTAAAAAATTATTTTTTGAATAATTTACTATAGAAAAGGCAATCCCTGGCGTAATTAAAATTTGCGACAGTAGAAAATTATTTTTTGAATAATTTACTATAGAAAAGGCAATCCCTGGCGCACTTAAAATTTGCGATAGTAAAAAATTATTTTTTGAATAATTTACTATAGAAAAGGCAATCCCTGGCGTAATTAAAATTTGCGACAGTAGAAAATTATTTTTTGAATAATTTACTATAGAAAAGGCAATCCCTGGCGTAATTAAAATTTGCGACAGTAGAAAATTATTTTTTGAATAATTTACTGTGGAAAAGGCAATCCCTGGGATATTTTAAATTTGCGACAGTAAAAAATTATTTTTTGAATAATTTACTATAGAAAAGGCAATCCCTGGCGTAATTAAAATTTGCGACAGTTGAAAATTATTTTGTGAGAAATTTACTATAGAAAAGGCAATCCCTGGCGTAATTAAAATTTGCGACAGTAGAAAATTATTTTTTGAATAATTTACTATAGAAAAGGCAATCCCTGGGATAATTAAAATTTGCGACAGTAGAAAATTATTTTTTGAATAATTTACTATAGAAAAGGCAATCCCTGGGATATTTAAAACTTCCGATAGTAAAAAATTATTTTTTGAATAATTTACTATAGAAAAGGCAATCCCTGGCGCACTTAAAATTTGCGATAGTAAAAAATTATTTTTTGAATAATTTACTATAGAAAAGGCAATCCCTGGCGTAATTAAAATTTGCGATAGTAAAAAATTATTTTTTGAATAATTTACTATAGAAAAGGCAATCCCTGGCGCACTTAAAATTTGCGATAGTAAAAAATTATTTTTTGAATAATTTACTATAGAAAAGGCAATCCCTGGGATATTTAAAATTTGCGACAGTAAAAAATTATTTTTTGAATAATTTACTATAGAAAAGGCAATCCCTGGCGCACTTAAAATTTGCGACAGTAAAAAATTATTTTTTGAATAATTTACTATAGAAAAGGCAATCCCTGGCGTAATTAAAATTTGCGATAGTAAAAAATTATTTTTTGAATAATTTACTATAGAAAAGGCAATCCCTGGCGCACTTAAAATTTGCGACAGTAGAAAATTATTTTTTGAATAATTTACTATAGAAAAGGCAATCCCTGGCGCACTTAAAATTTGCGATAGTAAAAAATTATTTTTTGAATAATTTACTATAGAAAAGGCAATCCCTGGCGTAATTAAAATTTGCGACAGTTGAAAATTATTTTTTGAATAATTTACTATAGAAAAGGCAATCCCTGGCGTAATTAAAATTTGCGACAGTAGAAAATTATTTTTTGAATAATTTACTATAGAAAAGGCAATCCCTGGCGCCATTAAAATTTGCGACAGTTGAAAATTATTTTGTGAGAAATTTACTATAGAAAAGGCAATCCCTGGGATATTTTAAATTTGCGACAGTAAAAAATTATTTTTTGAATAATTTACTATAGAAAAGGCAATCCCTGGCGTAATTAAAATTTGCGACAGTTGAAAATTATTTTTTGAATAATTTACTATAGAAAAGGCAATCCCTGGCGCACTTAAAATTTGCGATAGTAAAAAATTATTTTTTGAATAATTTACTATAGAAAAGGCAATCCCTGGCGTAATTAAAATTTGCGACAGTAGAAAATTATTTTTTGAATAATTTACTATAGAAAAGGCAATCCCTGGCGCACTTAAAATTTGCGATAGTAAAAAATTATTTTTTGAATAATTTACTATAGAAAAGGCAATCCCTGGCGCACTTAAAATTTGCGACAGTAGAAAATTATTTTGTAAGAAATTTACTATAGAAAAGGCAATCCCTGGGATATTTAAAATTTGCGACAGTAAAAAATTATTTTTTGAATAATTTACTATAGAAAAGGCAATCCCTGGCGCCATTAAAATTTGCGACAGTTGAAAATTATTTTGTGAGAAATTTACTATAGAAAAGGCAATCCCTGGGATATTTAAAATTTGCGACAGTAAAAAATTATTTTTTGAATAATTTACTATAGAAAAGACAATCCCTGGGATATTTTAAATTTGCGACAGTAAAAAATTATTTTTTGAATAATTTACTATAGAAAAGGCAATCCCTGGGATATTTTAAATTTGCGACAGTAAAAAATTATTTTTTGAATAATTTACTATAGAAAAGGCAATCCCTGGGATATTTTAAATTTGCGACAGTAAAAAATTATTTTTTGAATAATTTACTATAGAAAAGGCAATCCCTGGGATATTTCAAATTTGCGACAGTTGAAAATTATTTTTTGAGAAATTTACTATAGAAAAGGCAATCCCTGGCGTAATTAAAATTTGCGATAGTAAAAAATTATTTTTTGAATAATTTACTATAGAAAAGGCAATCCCTGGGATATTTTAAATTTGCGACAGTTGAAAATTATTTTGTGAGAAATTTACTATAGAAAAGGCAATCCCTGGGATATTTAAAATTTGCGACAGTAAAAAATTATTTTTTGAATAATTTACTATAGAAAAGGCAATCCCTGGGATATTTTAAATTTGCGACAGTAAAAAATTATTTTTTGAATAATTTACTATAGAAAAGGCAATCCCTGGGATATTTTAAATTTGCGACAGTTGAAAATTATTTTTTGAGAAATTTACTATAGAAAAGGCAATCCCTGGCGTAATTAAAATTTGCGATAGTAAAAAATTATTTTTTGAATTATTTACTATAGAAAAGGCAATCCCTGGCGTAATTAAAATTTGCGACAGTAGAAAATTATTTTTTGAATAATTTACTATAGAAAAGGCAATCCCTGGCGTAATTAAAATTTGCGACAGTAGAAAATTATTTTTTGAATTATTTACTATAGAAAAGGCAATCCCTGGCGCACTTAAAATTTGCGATAGTAAAAAATTATTTTTTGAATAATTTACTATAGAAAAGGCAATCCCTGGCGTAATTAAAATTTGCGACAGTTGAAAATTATTTTTTGAATAATTTACTATAGAAAAGGCAATCCCTGGGATATTTAAAATTTGCGACAGTAGAAAATTATTTTTTGAATAATTTACTATAGAAAAGGCAATCCCTGGGATATTTTAAATTTGCGACAGTAAAAAATTATTTTTTGAATAATTTACTATAGAAAAGGCAATCCCTGGGATATTTTAAATTTGCGACAGTAAAAAATTATTTTTTGAATTATTTACTATAGAAAAGGCAATCCCTGGCGCACTTAAAATTTGCGATAGTAAAAAATTATTTTTTGAATAATTTACTATAGAAAAGGCAATCCCTGGCGTAATTAAAATTTGCGATAGTAAAAAATTATTTTTTGAATAATTTACTATAGAAAAGGCAATCCCTGGCGCACTTAAAATTTGCGACAGTAGAAAATTATTTTTTGAATAATTTACTATAGAAAAGGCAATCCCTGGCGTAATTAAAATTTGCGATAGTAAAAAATTATTTTTTGAATAATTTACTATAGAAAAGGCAATCCCTGGCGCACTTAAAATTTGCGATAGTAAAAAATTATTTTTTGAATAATTTACTATAGAAAAGGCAATCCCTGGGATATTTAAGATTTGCGACAGTAAAAAATTATTTTTTGAATAATTTACTATAGAAAAGGCAATCCCTGGGATATTTTAAATTTGCGACAGTTGAAAATTATTTTTTGAGAAATTTACTATAGAAAAGGCAATCCCTGGCGTAATTAAAATTTGCGATAGTAAAAAATTATTTTTTGAATTATTTACTATAGAAAAGGCAATCCCTGGCGTAATTAAAATTTGCGACAGTAGAAAATTATTTTTTGAATAATTTACTATAGAAAAGGCAATCCCTGGCGTAATTAAAATTTGCGACAGTAGAAAATTATTTTTTGAATTATTTACTATAGAAAAGGCAATCCCTGGCGCACTTAAAATTTGCGATAGTAAAAAATTATTTTTTGAATAATTTACTATAGAAAAGGCAATCCCTGGCGTAATTAAAATTTGCGACAGTTGAAAATTATTTTTTGAATAATTTACTATAGAAAAGGCAATCCCTGGGATATTTAAAATTTGCGACAGTAGAAAATTATTTTTTGAATAATTTACTATAGAAAAGGCAATCCCTGGGATATTTAAAACTTGCGATAGTAAAAAATTATTTTTTGAATAATTTACTATAGAAAAGGCAATCCCTGGCGTAATTAAAATTTGCGACAGTTGAAAATTATTTTTTGAGAAATTTACTATAGAAAAGGCAATCCCTGGCGTATTTTAAATTTGCGACAGTAAAAAATTATTTTTTGAATAATTTACTATAGAAAAGGCAATCCCTGGCGCACTTAAAATTTGCGATAGTAAAAAATTATTTTTTGAATAATTTACTATAGAAAAGGCAATCCCTGGCGTAATTAAAATTTGCGACAGTAGAAAATTATTTTTTGAATTATTTACTATAGAAAAGGCAATCCCTGGGATATTTAAAATTTGCGACAGTAAAAAATTATTTTTTGAATTATTTACTATAGAAAAGGCAATCCCTGGCGTAATTAAAATTTGCGACAGTAGAAAATTATTTTTTGAATAATTTACTATAGAAAAGGCAATCCCTGGCGCCATTAAAATTTGCGACAGTTGAAAATTATTTTGTGAGAAATTTACTATAGAAAAGGCAATCCCTGGCGTAATTAAAATTTGCGACAGTAAAAAATTATTTTTTGAATTATTTACTATAGAAAAGGCAATCCCTGGCGTAATTAAAATTTGCGACAGTAGAAAATTATTTTTTGAATAATTTACTATAGAAAAGGCAATCCCTGGCGCACTTAAAATTTGCGATAGTAAAAAATTATTTTTTGAATAATTTACTATAGAAAAGGCAATCCCTGGCGCCATTAAAATTTGCGACAGTAGAAAATTATTTTGTGAGAAATTTACTATAGAAAAGGCAATCCCTGGGATATTTAAAATTTGCGACAGTAGAAAATTATTTTTTGAATAATTTACTATAGAAAAGGCAATCCCTGGCGTAATTAAAACTTGCGATAGTAAAAAATTATTTTTTGAATTATTTACTATAGAAAAGGCAATCCCTGGCGTAATTAAAATTTGCGACAGTAAAAAATTATTTTTTGAATTATTTACTATAGAAAAGGCAATCCCTGGGATATTTTAAATTTGCGACAGTAAAAAATTATTTTTTGAATAATTTACTATAGAAAAGGCAATCCCTGGCGCACTTAAAATTTGCGATAGTAAAAAATTATTTTTTGAATTATTTACTATAGAAAAGGCAATCCCTGGCGTAATTAAAATTTGCGACAGTAGAAAATTATTTTTTGAATAATTTACTATAGAAAAGGCAATCCCTGGCGTAATTAAAATTTGCGACAGTAAAAAATTATTTTTTGAATTATTTACTATAGAAAAGGCAATCCCTGGGATATTTTAAATTTGCGACAGTAAAAAATTATTTTTTGAATAATTTACTATAGAAAAGGCAATCCCTGGCGCACTTAAAATTTGCGATAGTAAAAAATTATTTTGTGAGAAATTTACTATAGAAAAGGCAATCCCTGGCGTAATTAAAATTTGCGACAGTAAAAAATTATTTTTTGAATTATTTACTATAGAAAAGGCAATCCCTGGCGTAATTAAAATTTGCGACAGTAGAAAATTATTTTTTGAATAATTTACTATAGAAAAGGCAATCCCTGGCGCACTTAAAATTTGCGATAGTAAAAAAATTATTTTTTGAATAATTTACTATAGAAAAGGCAATCCCTGGCGTAATTAAAATTTGCGACAGTTGAAAATTATTTTTTGAATAATTTACTGTGGAAAAGGCAATCCCTGGGATATTTAAAATTTGCGACAGTAAAAAATTATTTTTTGAATAATTTACTATAGAAAAGGCAATCCCTGGCGTAATTAAAATTTGCGACAGTAAAAAATTATTTTTTGAATAATTTACTATAGAAAAGGCAATCCCTGGCGTAATTAAAATTTGCGACAGTAAAAAATTATTTTTTGAATTATTTACTATAGAAAAGGCAATCCCTGGGATATTTTAAATTTGCGACAGTAAAAAATTATTTTTTGAATAATTTACTATAGAAAAGGCAATCCCTGGCGCACTTAAAATTTGCGATAGTAAAAAATTATTTTTTGAATTATTTACTATAGAAAAGGCAATCCCTGGCGTAATTAAAATTTGCGACAGTAGAAAATTATTTTTTGAATAATTTATTATAGAAAAGGCAATCCCTGGCGCACTTAAAATTTGCGATAGTAAAAAATTATTTTTTGAATAATTTACTATAGAAAAGGCAATCCCTGGCGCCATTAAAATTTGCGACAGTAGAAAATTATTTTGTGAGAAATTTACTATAGAAAAGGCAATCCCTGGGATATTTAAAATTTGCGACAGTAAAAAAATTATTTTTTGAATAATTTACTATAGAAAAGGCAATCCCTGGCGTAATTAAAATTTGCGACAGTAGAAAATTATTTTTTGAATAATTTACTATAGAAAAGGCAATCCCTGGCGTAATTAAAATTTGCGACAGTAGAAAATTATTTTTTGAATAATTTACTGTGGAAAAGGCAATCCCTGGGATATTTTAAATTTGCGACAGTAAAAAATTATTTTTTGAATAATTTACTATAGAAAAGGCAATCCCTGGCGTAATTAAAATTTGCGACAGTTGAAAATTATTTTGTGAGAAATTTACTATAGAAAAGGCAATCCCTGGGATATTTAAAATTTGCGACAGTAAAAAATTATTTTTTGAATTATTTACTATAGAAAAGGCAATCCCTGGCGTAATTAAAATTTGCGACAGTAGAAAATTATTTTTTGAATAATTTACTATAGAAAAGGCAATCCCTGGGATATTTAAAATTTGCGACAGTAAAAAATTATTTTTTGAATTATTTACTATAGAAAAGGCAATCCCTGGCGTAATTAAAATTTGCGACAGTAGAAAATTATTTTTTGAATAATTTACTATAGAAAAGGCAATCCCTGGCGCACTTAAAATTTGCGACAGTAAAAAATTATTTTTTGAATAATTTACTATAGAAAAGGCAATCCCTGGCGTAATTAAAATTTGCGACAGTTGAAAATTATTTTGTGAGAAATTTACTATAGAAAAGGCAATCCCTGGCGTAATTAAAACTTGCGATAGTAAAAAATTATTTTTTGAATAATTTACTGTGGAAAAGGCAATCCCTGGGATATTTTAAATTTGCGACAGTAAAAAATTATTTTTTGAATAATTTACTATAGAAAAGGCAATCCCTGGCGTAATTAAAATTTGCGACAGTTGAAAATTATTTTTTGAATAATTTACTATAGAAAAGGCAATCCCTGGCGTAATTAAAACTTGCGATAGTAAAAAATTATTTTTTGAATTATTTACTATAGAAAAGGCAATCCCTGGCGTAATTAAAATTTGCGACAGTTGAAAATTATTTTGTGAGAAATTTACTATAGAAAAGGCAATCCCTGGGATATTTAAAATTTGCGACAGTAAAAAATTATTTTTTGAATTATTTACTATAGAAAAGGCAATCCCTGGCGTAATTAAAATTTGCGACAGTAGAAAATTATTTTTTGAATAATTTACTATAGAAAAGGCAATCCCTGGCGCACTTAAAATTTGCGACAGTAAAAAATTATTTTTTGAATAATTTACTATAGAAAAGGCAATCCCTGGCGTAATTAAAATTTGCGACAGTTGAAAATTATTTTGTGAGAAATTTACTATAGAAAAGGCAATCCCTGGCGTAATTAAAATTTGCGACAGTAGAAAATTATTTTTTGAATAATTTACTATAGAAAAGGCAATCCCTGGGATATTTAAAATTTGCGACAGTAAAAAATTATTTTTTGAATAATTTACTATAGAAAAGGCAATCCCTGGCGTAATTAAAATTTGCGACAGTAGAAAATTATTTTTTGAATAATTTACTATAGAAAAGGCAATCCCTGGGATATTTAAAACTTGCGATAGTAAAAAATTATTTTTTGAATAATTTACTATAGAAAAGGCAATCCCTGGCGCCATTAAAATTTGCGACAGTTGAAAATTATTTTGTGAGAAATTTACTATAGAAAAGGCAATCCCTGGCGTAATTAAAACTTGCGACAGTAGAAAATTATTTTTTGAATTATTTACTATAGAAAAGGCAATCCCTGGGATATTTAAAATTTGCGACAGTAGAAAATTATTTTTTGAATAATTTACTATAGAAAAGGCAATCCCTGGCGTAATTAAAATTTGCGACAGTTGAAAATTATTTTGTGAGAAATTTACTATAGAAAAGGCAATCCCTGGGATATTTAAAATTTGCGACAGTAAAAAATTATTTTTTGAATTATTTACTATAGAAAAGGCAATCCCTGGCGCACTTAAAATTTGCGATAGTAAAAAATTATTTTTTGAATAATTTACTGTGGAAAAGGCAATCCCTGCCGCACTTAAAATTTGCGACAGTAAAAAATTATTTTTTGAATTATTTACTATAGAAAAGGCAATCCCTGGCGCACTTAAAATTTGCGATAGTAAAAAATTATTTTTTGAATAATTTACTGTGGAAAAGGCAATCCCTGGCGCACTTAAAATTTGCGACAGTAAAAAATTATTTTTTGAATTATTTACTATAGAAAAGGCAATCCCTGGCGCACTTAAAATTTGCGATAGTAAAAAATTATTTTTTGAATAATTTACTATAGAAAAGGCAATCCCTGGCGTAATTAAAATTTGCGACAGTAGAAAATTATTTTTTGAATAATTTACTATAGAAAAGGCAATCCCTGGCGTAATTAAAATTTGCGACAGTAGAAAATTATTTTTTGAATAATTTACTGTGGAAAAGGCAATCCCTGGGATATTTTAAATTTGCGACAGTAAAAAATTATTTTTTGAATAATTTACTATAGAAAAGGCAATCCCTGGCGTAATTAAAATTTGCGACAGTTGAAAATTATTTTTTGAATAATTTACTATAGAAAAGGCAATCCCTGGCGTAATTAAAACTTGCGATAGTAAAAAATTATTTTTTGAATTATTTACTATAGAAAAGGCAATCCCTGGCGTAATTAAAATTTGCGACAGTTGAAAATTATTTTGTGAGAAATTTACTATAGAAAAGGCAATCCCTGGCGTAATTAAAATTTGCGACAGGTGAAAATTATTTTTTGAATAATTTACTATAGAAAAGGCAATCCCTGGCGTAATTAAAACTTGCGATAGTAAAAAATTATTTTTTGAATTATTTACTATAGAAAAGGCAATCCCTGGCGTAATTAAAACTTGCGATAGTAAAAAATTATTTTTTGAATAATTTACTATAGAAAAGGCAATCCCTGGCGCACTTAAAATTTGCGATAGTAAAAAATTATTTTTTGAATAATTTACTATAGAAAAGGCAATCCCTGGCGCACTTAAAATTTGCGATAGTAAAAAATTATTTTTTGAATAATTTACTATAGAAAAGGCAATCCCTGGCGTAATTAAAATTTGCGACAGTAGAAAATTATTTTTTGAATAATTTACTATAGAAAAGGCAATCCCTGGCGTAATTAAAATTTGCGACAGTAGAAAATTATTTTTTGAATAATTTACTGTGGAAAAGGCAATCCCTGGGATATTTTAAATTTGCGACAGTAAAAAATTATTTTTTGAATAATTTACTATAGAAAAGGCAATCCCTGGCGTAATTAAAATTTGCGACAGTTGAAAATTATTTTGTGAGAAATTTACTATAGAAAAGGCAATCCCTGGCGTAATTAAAATTTGCGACAGTAGAAAATTATTTTTTGAATAATTTACTATAGAAAAGGCAATCCCTGGGATATTTAAAATTTGCGACAGTAAAAAATTATTTTGTGAGAAATTTACTATAGAAAAGGCAATCCCTGGCGTAATTAAAATTTGCGACAGTAAAAAATTATTTTTTGAATTATTTACTATAGAAAAGGCAATCCCTGGCGTAATTAAAATTTGCGACAGTAAATTATTTTTTGAATTATTTACTATAGAAAAGGCAATCCCTGGCGTAATTAAAACTTGCGACAGTAAAAAATTATTTTTTGAATAATTTACTATAGAAAAGGCAATCCCTGGCGCCATTAAAATTTGCGACAGTTGAAAATTATTTTGTGAGAAATTTACTATAGAAAAGGCAATCCCTGGCGTAATTAAAACTTGCGACAGTAGAAAATTATTTTGTGAGAAATTTACTATAGAAAAGGCAATCCCTGGCGTAATTAAAATTTGCGACAGTTGAAAATTATTTTTTGAATAATTTACTATAGAAAAGGCAATCCCTGGCGTAATTAAAACTTGCGACAGTAAAAAATTATTTTTTGAATAATTTACTATAGAAAAGGCAATCCCTGGCGTAATTAAAATTTGCGACAGTTGAAAATTATTTTGTGAGAAATTTACTATAGAAAAGGCAATCCCTGGGATATTTAAAATTTGCGACAGTAAAAAATTATTTTTTGAATAATTTACTATAGAAAAGGCAATCCCTGGCGCACTTAAAATTTGCGATGGTAAAAAATTATTTTTTGAATAATTTACTATAGAAAAGGCAATCCCTGGCGCACTTAAAATTTGCGATAGTAAAAAATTATTTTTTGAATAATTTACTATAGAAAAGGCAATCCCTGGCGCACTTAAAATTTGCGATAGTAAAAAATTATTTTTTGAATAATTTACTATAGAAAAGGCAATCCCTGGGATATTTTAAATTTGCGACAGTAAAAAATTATTTTTTGAATAATTTACTATAGAAAAGGCAATCCCTGGCGCACTTAAAATTTGCGATAGTAAAAAATTATTTTTTGAATAATTTACTATAGAAAAGGCAATCCCTGGCGTAATTAAAACTTGCGATAGTAAAAAATTATTTTTTGAATAATTTACTATAGAAAAGGCAATCCCTGGCGCACTTAAAATTTGCGACAGTAAAAAATTATTTTTTGAATAATTTACTATAGAAAAGGCAATCCCTGGCGTAATTAAAATTTGCGACAGTAGAAAATTATTTTTTGAATAATTTACTGTGGAAAAGGCAATCCCTGGGATATTTTAAATTTGCGACAGTAAAAAATTATTTTTTGAATAATTTACTATAGAAAAGGCAATCCCTGGCGCACTTAAAATTTGCGATAGTAAAAAATTATTTTTTGAATAATTTACTATAGAAAAGGCAATCCCTGGCGTAATTAAAATTTGCGACAGTAGAAAATTATTTTTTGAATAATTTACTATAGAAAAGGCAATCCCTGGCGTAATTAAAATTTGCGACAGTTGAAAATTATTTTGTGAGAAATTTACTATAGAAAAGGCAATCCCTGGGATATTTAAAATTTGCGACAGTAAAAAATTATTTTTTGAATTATTTACTATAGAAAAGGCAATCCCTGGCGTAATTAAAATTTGCGACAGTAGAAAATTATTTTGTGAGAAATTTACTATAGAAAAGGCAATCCCTGGGATATTTAAAATTTGCGACAGTAAAAAATTATTTTTGAATAATTTACTATAGAAAAGGCAATCCCTGGCGTAATTAAAACTTATGATAGTAAAAAATTATTTTTTGAATAATTTACTGTGGAAAAGGCAATCCCTGGCGTAATTAAAATTTGCGACAGTTGAAAATTATTTTGTGAGAAATTTACTATAGAAAAGGCAATCCCTGGGATATTTAAAATTTGCGACAGTAAAAAATTATTTTTGAATAATTTACTATAGAAAAGGCAATCCCTGGCGTAATTAAAACTTATGATAGTAAAAAATTATTTTTTGAATAATTTACTGTGGAAAAGGCAATCCCTGGCGCACTTAAAATTTGCGACAGTAAAAAATTATTTTTTGAATAATTTACTATAGAAAAGGCAATCCCTGGCGCCATTAAAATTTGCGACAGTTGAAAATTATTTTGTGAGAAATTTACTATAGAAAAGGCAATCCCTGGCGTAATTAAAATTTGCGACAGTAGAAAATTATTTTTTGAATAATTTACTGTGGAAAAGGCAATCCCTGGGATATTTTAAATTTGCGACAGTAAAAAATTATTTTTTGAATAATTTACTATAGAAAAGGCAATCCCTGGCGTAATTAAAACTTGCGATAGTAAAAAATTATTTTTTGAATAATTTACTATAGAAAAGGCAATCCCTGGCGTAATTAAAATTTGCGACAGTAGAAAATTATTTTTTGAATAATTTACTATAGAAAAGGCAATCCCTGGCGGCGTAATTAAAATTTGCGACAGTTGAAAATTATTTTGTGAGAAATTTACTATAGAAAAGGCAATCCCTGGGATATTTAAAATTTGCGACAGTAAAAAATTATTTTTTGAATAATTTACTATAGAAAAGGCAATCCCTGGCGTAATTAAAACTTGCGATAGTAAAAAATTATTTTTTGAATAATTTACTATAGAAAAGGCAATCCCTGGCGCACTTAAAATTTGCGATAGTAAAAAATTATTTTTTGAATAATTTACTATAGAAAAGGCAATCCCTGGCGCACTTAAAATTTGCGATAGTAAAAAATTATTTTTTGAATAATTTACTATAGAAAAGGCAATCCCTGGCGTAATTAAAACTTGCGATAGTAAAAAATTATTTTTTGAATAATTTACTATAGAAAAGGCAATCCTGGCGCACTTAAAATTTGCGACAGTAAAAAATTATTTTTTGAATAATTTACTATAGAAAAGGCAATCCCTGGCGTAATTAAAATTTGCGACAGTAGAAAATTATTTTTTGAATAATTTACTGTGGAAAAGGCAATCCCTGGGATATTTTAAATTTGCGACAGTAAAAAATTATTTTTTGAATAATTTACTATAGAAAAGGCAATCCCTGGCGTAATTAAAATTTGCGACAGTAGAAAATTATTTTTTGAATAATTTACTATAGAAAAGGCAATCCCTGGCGTAATTAAAATTTGCGACAGTTGAAAATTATTTTGTGAGAAATTTACTATAGAAAAGGCAATCCCTGGGATATTTAAAATTTGCGACAGTTAAAAATTATTTTTTGAATAATTTACTATAGAAAAGGCAATCCCTGGCGTAATTAAAACTTGCGATAGTAAAAAATTATTTTTTGAATAATTTACTATAGAAAAGGCAATCCCTGGCGCACTTAAAATTTGCGATAGTAAAAAATTATTTTTTGAATAATTTACTATAGAAAAGGCAATCCCTGGCGCACTTAAAATTTGCGATAGTAAAAAATTATTTTTTGAATAATTTACTATAGAAAAGGCAATCCCTGGGATATTTTAAATTTGCGACAGTAAAAAATTATTTTTTGAATAATTTACTATAGAAAAGGCAATCCCTGGCGCACTTAAAATTTGCGATAGTAAAAAATTATTTTTTGAATAATTTACTATAGAAAAGGCAATCCCTGGCGTAATTAAAACTTGCGATAGTAAAAAATTATTTTTTGAATAATTTACTGTGGAAAAGGCAATCCCTGGCGTAATTAAAATTTGCGACAGTTGAAAATTATTTTGTGAGAAATTTACTATAGAAAAGGCAATCCCTGGGATATTTAAAATTTGCGACAGTAAAAAATTATTTTTGAATAATTTACTATAGAAAAGGCAATCCCTGGCGTAATTAAAACTTATGATAGTAAAAAATTATTTTTTGAATAATTTACTGTGGAAAAGGCAATCCCTGGCGCACTTAAAATTTGCGACAGTAAAAAATTATTTTTTGAATAATTTACTATAGAAAAGGCAATCCCTGGCGCCATTAAAATTTGCGACAGTTGAAAATTATTTTGTGAGAAATTTACTATAGAAAAGGCAATCCCTGGCGTAATTAAAATTTGCGACAGTAGAAAATTATTTTTTGAATAATTTACTGTGGAAAAGGCAATCCCTGGGATATTTTAAATTTGCGACAGTAAAAAATTATTTTTTGAATAATTTACTATAGAAAAGGCAATCCCTGGCGTAATTAAAACTTGCGATAGTAAAAAATTATTTTTTGAATAATTTACTATAGAAAAGGCAATCCCTGGCGTAATTAAAATTTGCGACAGTTGAAAATTATTTTGTGAGAAATTTACTATAGAAAAGGCAATCCCTGGCGTAATTAAAATTTGCGACAGTAGAAAATTATTTTTTGAATAATTTACTGTGGAAAAGGCAATCCCTGGGATATTTTAAATTTGCGACAGTAAAAAATTATTTTTTGAATAATTTACTATAGAAAAGGCAATCCCTGGCGCACTTAAAATTTGCGATAGTAAAAAATTATTTTTTGAATAATTTACTATAGAAAAGGCAATCCCTGGCGCACTTAAAATTTGCGATAGTAAAAAATTATTTTTTGAATAATTTACTATAGAAAAGGCAATCCCTGGGATATTTTAAATTTGCGACAGTAAAAAATTATTTTTTGAATAATTTACTATAGAAAAGGCAATCCCTGGCGCACTTAAAATTTGCGATAGTAAAAAATTATTTTTTGAATAATTTACTATAGAAAAGGCAATCCCTGGCGTAATTAAAACTTGCGATAGTAAAAAATTATTTTTTGAATAATTTACTATAGAAAAGGCAATCCCTGGCGCACTTAAAATTTGCGACAGTAAAAAATTATTTTTTGAATAATTTACTATAGAAAAGGCAATCCCTGGCGTAATTAAAATTTGCGACAGTAGAAAATTATTTTTGAATAATTTACTGTGGAAAAGGCAATCCCTGGGATATTTTAAATTTGCGACAGTAAAAAATTATTTTTTGAATAATTTACTATAGAAAAGGCAATCCCTGGCGCACTTAAAATTTGCGATAGTAAAAAATTATTTTTTGAATAATTTACTATAGAAAAGGCAATCCCTGGCGTAATTAAAATTTGCGACAGTAGAAAATTATTTTTTGAATAATTTACTATAGAAAAGGCAATCCCTGGCGTAATTAAAATTTGCGACAGTTGAAAATTATTTTGTGAGAAATTTACTATAGAAAAGGCAATCCCTGGGATATTTAAAATTTGCGACAGTAAAAAATTATTTTTTGAATTATTTACTATAGAAAAGGCAATCCCTGGCGTAATTAAAATTTTCGACAGTAGAAAATTATTTTGTGAGAAATTTACTAAAGAAAAGGCAATCCCTGGGATATTTAAAATTTGCGACAGTAAAAAATTATTTTTGAATAATTTACTATAGAAAAGGCAATCCCTGGCGTAATTAAAACTTATGATAGTAAAAAATTATTTTTTGAATAATTTACTGTGGAAAAGGCAATCCCTGGCGTAATTAAAATTTGCGACAGTTGAAAATTATTTTGTGAGAAATTTACTATAGAAAAGGCAATCCCTGGGATATTTAAAATTTGCGACAGTAAAAAATTATTTTTGAATAATTTACTATAGAAAAGGCAATCCCTGGCGTAATTAAAACTTATGATAGTAAAAAATTATTTTTGAATAATTTACTGTGGAAAAGGCAATCCCTGGCGCACTTAAAATTTGCGACAGTAAAAAATTATTTTTTGAATAATTTACTATAGAAAAGGCAATCCCTGGCGCCATTAAAATTTGCGACAGTTGAAAATTATTTTGTGAGAAATTTACTATAGAAAAGGCAATCCCTGGCGTAATTAAAATTTGCGACAGTAGAAAATTATTTTTTGAATAATTTACTGTGGAAAAGGCAATCCCTGGGATATTTTAAATTTGCGACAGTAAAAAATTATTTTTTGAATAATTTACTATAGAAAAGGCAATCCCTGGCGTAATTAAAACTTGCGATAGTAAAAAATTATTTTTTGAATAATTTACTATAGAAAAGGCAATCCCTGGCGTAATTAAAATTTGCGACAGTAGAAAATTATTTTTTGAATAATTTACTATAGAAAAGGCAATCCTGGCGTAATTAAAATTTGCGACAGTTGAAAATTATTTTGTGAGAAATTTACTATAGAAAAGGCAATCCCTGGATATTTAAAATTTGCGACAGTAAAAAATTATTTTTTGAATAATTTACTATAGAAAAGGCAATCCCTGGCGTAATTAAAACTTGCGATAGTAAAAAATTATTTTTTGAATAATTTACTATAGAAAAGGCAATCCCTGGCGCACTTAAAATTTGCGATAGTAAAAAATTATTTTTTGAATAATTTACTATAGAAAAGGCAATCCCTGGCGCACTTAAAATTTGCGATAGTAAAAAATTATTTTTTGAATAATTTACTATAGAAAAGGCAATCCCTGGGATATTTTAAATTTGCGACAGTAAAAAATTATTTTTTGAATAATTTACTATAGAAAAGGCAATCCCTGGCGCACTTAAAATTTGCGATAGTAAAAAATTGTTTTTTGAATAATTTACTATAGAAAAGGCAATCCCTGGCGTAATTAAAACTTGCGATAGTAAAAAATTATTTTTTGAATAATTTACTATAGAAAAGGCAATCCCTGGCGCACTTAAAATTTGCGACAGTAAAAAATTATTTTTTGAATAATTTACTATAGAAAAGGCAATCCCTGGCGTAATTAAAATTTGCGACAGTAGAAAATTATTTTTTGAATAATTTACTGTGGAAAAGGCAATCCCTGGGATATTTTAAATTTGCGACAGTAAAAAATTATTTTTTGAATAATTTACTATAGAAAAGGCAATCGCTGGCGCACTTAAAATTTGCGATAGTAAAAAATTATTTTTTGAATAATTTACTATAGAAAAGGCAATCCCTGGCGTAATTAAAATTTGCGACAGTAGAAAATTATTTTTTGAATAATTTACTATAGAAAAGGCAATCCCTGGCGTAATTAAAATTTGCGACAGTTGAAAATTATTTTGTGAGAAAATTTACTATAGAAAAGGCAATCCCTGGGATATTTAAAATTTGCGACAGTAAAAAATTATTTTTTGAATTATTTACTATAGAAAAGGCAATCCCTGGCGTAATTAAAATTTGCGACAGTAGAAAATTATTTTGTGAGAAATTTACTATAGAAAAGGCAATCCCTGGGATATTTAAAATTTGCGACAGTAAAAAATTATTTTTGAATAATTTACTATAGAAAAGGCAATCCCTGGCGTAATTAAAACTTATGATAGTAAAAAATTATTTTTTGAATAATTTACTGTGGAAAAGGCAATCCCTGGCGTAATTAAAATTTGCGACAGTTGAAAATTATTTTGTGAGAAATTTACTATAGAAAAGGCAATCCCTGGGATATTTAAAATTTGCGACAGTAAAAAATTATTTTTGAATAATTTACTATAGAAAAGGCAATCCCTGGCGTAATTAAAACTTATGATAGTAAAAAATTATTTTTTGAATAATTTACTGTGGAAAAGGCAATCCCTGGCGCACTTAAAATTTGCGACAGTAAAAAATTATTTTTTGAATAATTTACTATAGAAAAGGCAATCCCTGGCGCCATTAAAATTTGCGACAGTTGAAAATTATTTTGTGAGAAATTTACTATAGAAAAGGCAATCCCTGGCGTAATTAAAATTTGCGACAGTAGAAAATTATTTTTTGAATAATTTACTGTGGAAAAGGCAATCCCTGGGATATTTTAAATTTGCGACAGTAAAAAATTATTTTTTGAATAATTTACTATAGAAAAGGCAATCCCTGGCGTAATTAAAACTTGCGATAGTAAAAAATTATTTTTTGAATAATTTACTATAGAAAAGGCAATCCCTGGCGTAATTAAAATTTGCGACAGTAGAAAATTATTTTTTGAATAATTTACTATAGAAAAGGCAATCCCTGGCGTAATTAAAATTTGCGACAGTAGAAAATTATTTTTCGAATAATTTACTGTGGAAAAGGCAATCCCTGGGATATTTTAAATTTGCGACAGTAAAAAATTATTTTTTGAATAATTTACTATAGAAAAGGCAATCCCTGGCGCACTTAAAATTTGCGATAGTAAAAAATTATTTTTTGAATAATTTACTATAGAAAAGGCAATCCCTGGCGTAATTAAAATTTGCGACAGTAGAAAATTATTTTTTGAATAATTTACTGTGGAAAAGGCAATCCATGGGATATTTTAAATTTGCGACAGTAAAAAATTATTTTTTGAATAATTTACTATAGAAAAGGCAATCCCTGGCGTAATTAAAACTTGCGATAGTAAAAAATTATTTTTTGAATAATTTACTATAGAAAAGGCAATCCCTGGCGTAATTAAAATTTGCGACAGTAGAAAATTATTTTTTGAATAATTTACTATAGAAAAGGCAATCCCTGGCGCCATTAAAATTTGCGACAGTTGAAAATTATTTTGTGAGAAATTTACTATAGAAAAGGCAATCCCTGGCGTAATTAAAATTTGCGACAGTAGAAAATTATTTTGTGAGAAATTTACTATAGAAAAGGCAATCCCTGGGATATTTTAAATTTGCGACAGTAAAAAATTATTTTTTGAATAATTTACTATAGAAAAGGCAATCCCTGGCGCACTTAAAATTTGCGATAGTAAAAAATTATTTTTTGAATAATTTACTATAGAAAAGGCAATCCCTGGCGCACTTAAAATTTGCGATAGTAAAAAATTATTTTTTGAATAATTTACTATAGAAAAGGCAATCCCTGGCGCACTTAAAATTTGCGATAGTAAAAAATTATTTTTTGAATAATTTACTATAGAAAAGGCAATCCCTGGGATATTTTAAATTTGCGACAGTAAAAAATTATTTTTTGAATAATTTACTATAGAAAAGGCAATCCCTGGCGCACTTAAAATTTGCGATAGTAAAAAATTATTTTTTGAATAATTTACTATAGAAAAGGCAATCCCTGGCGTAATTAAAACTTGCGATAGTAAAAAATTATTTTTTGAATAATTTACTATAGAAAAGGCAATCCCTGGCGCACTTAAAATTTGCGACAGTAAAAAATTATTTTTTGAATAATTTACTATAGAAAAGGCAATCCCTGGCGTAATTAAAATTTGCGACAGTAGAAAATTATTTTTTGAATAATTTACTGTGGAAAAGGCAATCCCTGGGATATTTTAAATTTGCGACAGTAAAAAATTATTTTTTGAATAATTTACTATAGAAAAGGCAATCCCTGGCGTAATTAAAATTTGCGACAGTTGAAAATTATTTTGTGAGAAATTTACTATAGAAAAGGCAATCCCTGGCGTAATTAAAATTTGCGACAGTAGAAAATTATTTTTTGAATAATTTACTATAGAAAAGGCAATCCCTGGGATATTTAAAATTTGCGACAGTAAAAAATTATTTTTTGAATAATTTACTATAGAAAAGGCAATCCCTGGCGTAATTAAAATTTGCGACAGTAAAAAATTATTTTTTGAATTATTTACTATAGAAAAGGCAATCCCTGGCGTAATTAAAATTTGCGACAGTAGAAAATAATTTTTTGAATTATTTACTATAGAAAAGGCAATCCCTGGCGTAATTAAAACTTGCGACAGTAAAAAATTATTTTTTCAATAATTTACTATAGAAAAGGCAATCCCTGGCGCCATTAAAATTTGCGACAGTTGAAAATTATTTTGTGAGAAATTTACTATAGAAAAGGCAATCCCTGGCGTAATTAAAACTTGCGACAGTAGAAAATTATTTTGTGAGAAATTTACTATAGAAAAGGCAATCCCTGGCGTAATTAAAATTTGCGACAGTTGAAAATTATTTTTTGAATAATTTACTATAGAAAAGGCAATCCCTGGCGTAATTAAAACTTGCGACAGTAAAAAATTATTTTTTGAATAATTTACTATAGAAAAGGCAATCCCTGGCGCACTTAAAATTTGCGATAGTAAAAAATTATTTTTTGAATAATTTACTATAGAAAAGGCAATCCCTGGCGCCATTAAAATTTGCGATAGTAAAAAATTATTTTTTGAATAATTTACTATAGAAAAGGCAATCCCTGGCGCACTTAAAATTTGCGATAGTAAAAAATTATTTTTTGAATTATTTACTATAGAAAAGGCAATCCCTGGCGTAATTAAAATTTGCGACAGTAAAAAATTATTTTTTGAATTATTTACTATAGAAAAGGCAATCCCTGGCGTAATTAAAATTTGCGACAGTAGAAAATTATTTTTTGAATAATTTACTATAGAAATGGCAATCCCTGGCGTAATTAAAATTTGCGACAGTAGAAAATTATTTTTTGAATAATTTACTATAGAAAAGGCAATCCCTGGCGCACTTAAAATTTGCGATAGTAAAAAATTATTTTTTGAATAATTTACTATAGAAAAGGCAATCCCTGGCGTAATTAAAATTTGCGACAGTAAAAAATTATTTTTTGAATAATTTACTATAGAAAAGGCAATCCCTGGGATATTTAAAATTTGCGACAGTAGAAAATTATTTTTTGAATAATTTACTGTGGAAAAGGCAATCCCTGGGATATTTTAAATTTGCGACAGTAAAAAATTATTTTTTGAATTATTTACTATAGAAAAGGCAATCCCTGGCGTAATTAAAATTTGCGACAGTAGAAAATTATTTTTTGAATAATTTACTGTGGAAAGGCAATCCCTGGGATATTTAAAACTTGCGATAGTTGAAAATTATTTTGTGAGAAATTTACTATAGAAAAGGCAATCCCTGGCGTAATTAAAATTTGCGACAGTAGAAAATTATTTTTTGAATAATTTACTATAGAAAAGGCAATCCCTGGGATATTTTAAATTTGCGACAGTAAAAAATTATTTTTTGAATAATTTACTATAGAAAAGGCAATCCCTGGCGTAATTAAAACTTGCGACAGTAAAAAATTATTTTTTGAATAATTTACTATAGAAAAGGCAATCCCTGGCGTAATTAAAACTTGCGATAGTAAAAAATTATTTTTTGAATAATTTACTATAGAAAAGGCAATCCCTGGCGCACTTAAAATTTGCGACAGTAAAAAATTATTTTGTGAGAAATTTACTATAGAAAAGGCAATCCCTGGCGTAATTAAAATTTGCGACAGTAAAAAATTATTTTGTGAGAAATTTACTATAGAAAAGGCAATCCCTGGCGCACTTAAAATTTGCGACAGTAGAAAATTATTTTTTGAATAATTTACTATAGAAAAGGCAATCCCTGGCGCACTTAAAATTTGCAACAGTAAAAAATTATTTTTTGAATAATTTACTATAGAAAAGGCAATCCCTGGCGTAATTAAAACTTGCGACAGTAGAAAATTATTTTTTGAATAATTTACTATAGAAAAGGCAATCCCTGGCGCACTTAAAATTTGCGATAGTAAAAAATTATTTTTTGAATAATTTACTATAGAAAAGGCAATCCCTGGGATATTTAAAATTTGCGATAGTAAAAAATTATTTTTTGAATAATTTACTATAGAAAAGGCAATCCCTGGCGTAATTAAAATTTGCGACAGTAGAAAATTATTTTTTGAATAATTTACTATAGAAAAGGCAATCCCTGGCGTAATTAAAATTTGCGACAGTAAAAAATTATTTTGTGAGAAATTTACTATAGAAAAGGCAATCCCTGGCGTAATTAAAATTTGCGACAGTAAAAAATTATTTTGTGAGAAATTTACTATAGAAAAGGCAATCCCTGGCGCACTTAAAATTTGCGACAGTAGAAAATTATTTTTTGAATAATTTACTATAGAAAAGGCAATCCCTGGCGCACTTAAAATTTGCGATAGTAAAAAATTATTTTTTGAATAATTTACTATAGAAAAGGCAATCCCTGGGATATTTAAAATTTGCGATAGTAAAAAATTATTTTTTGAATAATTTACTATAGAAAAGGCAATCCCTGGCGCACTTAAAATTTGCGATAGTAAAAAATTATTTTGTGAGAAATTTACTATAGAAAAGGCAATCCCTGGGATATTTAAAATTTGCGACAGTAGAAAATTATTTTTTGAATAATTTACTATAGAAAAGGCAATCCCTGGCGTAATTAAAATTTGCGACAGTTGAAAATTATTTTTTGAATAATTTACTATAGAAAAGGCAATCCCTGGCGTAATTAAAACTTGCGACAGTAAAAAATTATTTTTTGAATAATTTACTATAGAAAAGGCAATCCCTGGCGCACTTAAAATTTGCGATAGTAAAAAATTATTTTTTGAATTATTTACTATAGAAAAGGCAATCCCTGGCGTAATTAAAATTTGCGACAGTAGAAAATTATTTTTTGAATTATTTACTATAGAAAAGGCAATCCCTGGCGCACTTAACATTTGCGATAGTAAAAAATTATTTTTTGAATAATTTACTATAGAAAAGGCAATCCCTGGCGCACTTAAAATTTGCGATAGTAAAAAATTATTTTTTGAGAAATTTACTATAGAAAAGGCAATCC
Organism: Dioctria linearis; assembly: GCA_963930735.1. Taxonomy (NCBI): domain Eukaryota; kingdom Metazoa; phylum Arthropoda; class Insecta; order Diptera; family Asilidae; genus Dioctria; species Dioctria linearis. The sequence continues at coordinate 76,084 of CAWVNZ010000292.1, forward strand.
CTGGCGTAATTAAAATTTGCGACAGTAAAAAATTATTTTTTGAATTATTTACTATAGAAAAGGCAATCCCTGGCGTAATTAAAATTTGCGACAGTAGAAAATTATTTTTTGAATTATTTACTATAGAAAAGGCAATCCCTGGCGCACTTAAAATTTGCGATAGTAAAAAATTATTTTTTGAATAATTTACTATAGAAAAGGCAATCCCTGGCGTAATTAAAATTTGCGACAGTTGAAAATTATTTTGTGAGAAATTTACTATAGAAAAGGCAATCCCTGGGATATTTAAAATTTGCGACAGTAGAAAATTATTTTTTGAATAATTTACTATAGAAAAGGCAATCCCTGGCGTAATTAAAACTTGCGACAGTAGAAAATTATTTTTTGAATAATTTACTATAGAAAAGGCAATCCCTGGCGCACTTAAAATTTGCGATAGTAAAAAATTATTTTGTGAGAAATTTACTATAGAAAAGGCAATCCCTGGGATATTTAAAATTTGCGACAGTAGGAAATTATTTTTTGAATAATTTACTATAGAAAAGGCAATCCCTGGCGTAATTAAAATTTGCGACAGTTGAAAATTATTTTTTGAATAATTTACTATAGAAAAGGCAATCCCTGGCGTAATTAAAATTTGCGACAGTAGAAAATTATTTTTTGAATAATTTACTGTGGAAAAGGCAATCCCTGGCGCACTTAAAATTTGCGACAGTAGAAAATTATTTTGTGAGAAATTTACTATAGAAAAGGCAATCCCTGGCGTAATTAAAATTTGCGACAGTAAAAAATTATTTTTTGAATTATTTACTATAGAAAAGGCAATCCCTGGCGTAATTAAAATTTGCGACAGTAGAAAATTATTTTTTGAATAATTTACTGTGGAAAAGGCAATCCCTGGGATATTTTAAATTTGCGACAGTAAAAAATTATTTTTTGAATAATTTACTATAGAAAAGGCAATCCCTGGCGTAATTAAAATTTGCGACAGTTGAAAATTATTTTTTGAATAATTTACTATAGAAAAGGCAATCCCTGGCGTAATTAAAATTTGCGACAGTAGAAAATTATTTTTTGAATAATTTACTGTGGAAAAGGCAATCCCTGGCGCACTTAAAATTTGCGACAGTAGAAAATTATTTTGTGAGAAATTTACTATAGAAAAGGCAATCCCTGGCGTAATTAAAATTTGCGACAGTAAAAAATTATTTTTTGAATTATTTACTATAGAAAAGGCAATCCCTGGCGCACTTAAAATTTGCGATAGTAAAAAATTATTTTTTGAATAATTTACTATAGAAAAGGCAATCCCTGGCGCCATTAAAATTTGCGACAGTAGAAAATTATTTTTTGAATAATTTACTGTGGAAAAGGCAATCCCTGGCGTAATTAAAATTTGCGACAGTAGAAAATTATTTTTTGAATTATTTACTATAGAAAAGGCAATCCCTGGCGTAATTAAAATTTGCGACAGTAAAAAATTATTTTTTGAATAATTTACTATAGAAAAGGCAATCCCTGGCGTAATTAAAACTTGCGACAGTAAAAAATTATTTTTTGAATAATTTACTATAGAAAAGGCAATCCCTGGCGCACTTAAAATTTGCGATAGTAAAAAATTATTTTTTGAATTATTTACTATAGAAAAGGCAATCCCTGGCGTAATTAAAATTTGCGACAGTAGAAAATTATTTTTTGAATTATTTACTATAGAAAAGGCAATCCCTGGCGCACTTAAAATTTGCGATAGTAAAAAATTTTTTTTTGAATAATTTACTATAGAAAAGGCAATCCCTGGCGCACTTAAAATTTGCGATAGTAAAAAATTATTTTTTGAGAAATTTACTATAGAAAAGGCAATCCCTGGCGTAATTAAAATTTGCGACAGTAAAAAATTATTTTTTGAATTATTTACTATAGAAAAGGCAATCCCTGGCGTAATTAAAATTTGCGACAGTAGAAAATTATTTTTTGAATTATTTACTATAGAAAAGGCAATCCCTGGCGCACTTAAAATTTGCGATAGTAAAAAATTATTTTTTGAGAAATTTACTATAGAAAAGGCAATCCCTGGCGTAATTAAAATTTGCGACAGTAAAAAATTATTTTTTGAATTATTTACTATAGAAAAGGCAATCCCTGGCGTAATTAAAATTTGCGACAGTTGAAAATTATTTTGTGAGAAATTTACTATAGAAAAGGCAATCCCTGGGATATTTAAAATTTGCGACAGTAGAAAATTATTTTTTGAATAATTTACTATAGAAAAGGCAATCCCTGGCGTAATTAAAACTTGCGACAGTAGAAAATTATTTTTTGAATAATTTACTATAGAAAAGGCAATCCCTGGCGCACTTAAAATTTGCGATAGTAAAAAATTATTTTGTGAGAAATTTACTATAGAAAAGGCAATCCCTGGCGCACTTAAAATTTGCGATAGTAAAAAATTATTTTTTGAATAATTTACTATAGAAAAGGCAATCCCTGGCGTAATTAAAATTTGCGACAGTTGAAAATTATTTTGTGAGAAATTTACTATAGAAAAGGCAATCCCTGGGATATTTAAAATTTGCGACAGTAAAAAATTATTTTTTGAATAATTTACTATAGAAAAGGCAATCCCTGGCGCACTTAAAATTTGCGACAGTAAAAAATTATTTTTTGAATTATTTACTATAGAAAAGGCAATCCCTGGCGCACTTAAAATTTGCGATAGTAAAAAATTATTTTTTGAATAATTTACTATAGAAAAGGCAATCCCTGGCGCAATTAAAATTTGAGACAGTAAAAAATTATTTTTTGAATAATTTACTATAGAAAAGGCAATCCCTGGCGCCATTAAAATTTGCGACAGTTGAAAATTATTTTTTGAATTATTTACTATAGAAAAGGCAATCCCTGGCGTAATTAAAATTTGCGACAGTAAAAAATTATTTTTTGAATAATTTACTATAGAAAAGGCAATCCCTGGCGCACTTAAAATTTGCGATAGTAAAAAATTATTTTTTGAATTATTTACTATAGAAAAGGCAATCCCTGGCGTAATTAAAATTTGCGACAGTAGAAAATTATTTTTTGAATAATTTACTATAGAAAAGGCAATCCCTGGCGTAATTAAAATTTGCGACAGTTGAAAATTATTTTGTGAGAAATTTACTATAGAAAAGGCAATCCCTGGGATATTTAAAATTTGCGACAGTAAAAAATTATTTTTTGAATAATTTACTATAGAAAAGGCAATCCCTGGCGCACTTAAAATTTGCGACAGTAAAAAATTATTTTTTGAATTATTTACTATAGAAAAGGCAATCCCTGGCGCACTTAAAATTTGCGACAGTAAAAAATTATTTTTTGAATAATTTACTATAGAAAAGGCAATCCCTGGCGCACTTAAAATTTGAGACAGTAAAAAATTATTTTTTGAATAATTTACTATAGAAAAGGCAATCCCTGGCGCCATTAAAATTTGCGACAGTTGAAAATTATTTTTTGAATAATTTACTATAGAAAAGGCAATCCCTGGCGTAATTAAAATTTGCGACAGTAAAAAATTATTTTTTGAATAATTTACTATAGAAAAGGCAATCCCTGGCGCACTTAAAATTTGCGATAGTAAAAAATTATTTTTTGAATTATTTACTATAGAAAAGGCAATCCCTGGCGTAATTAAAATTTGCGACAGTAGAAAATTATTTTTTGAATTATTTACTATAGAAAAGGCAATCCCTGGCGCACTTAAAATTTGCGATAGTAAAAAATTATTTTTTGAATAATTTACTATAGAAAAGGCAATCCCTGGCGCACTTAAAATTTGCGATAGTAAAAAATTATTTTTTGAATTATTTACTATAGAAAAGGCAATCCCTGGGATATTTAAAATTTGCGACAGTAAAAAATTATTTTTTGAATAATTTACTATAGAAAAGGCAATCCCTGGGATATTTAAAATTTGCGACAGTAGAAAATTATTTTGTGAGAAATTTACTATAGAAAAGGCAATCCCTGGGATATTTAAAATTTGCGACAGTAAAAAATTATTTTTTGAATTATTTACTATAGAAAAGGCAATCCCTGGCGTAATTAAAATTTGCGACAGTAGAAAATTATTTTTTGAATTATTTACTATAGAAAAGGCAATCCCTGGCGTAATTAAAATTTGCGACAGTAAAAAATTATTTTTTGAATAATTTACTATAGAAAAGGCAATCCCTGGCGTAATTAAAACTTGCGACAGTAAAAAATTATTTTTTGAATAATTTACTATAGAAAAGGCAATCCCTGGCGCACTTAAAATTTGCGATAGTAAAAAATTATTTTTTGAATTATTTACTATAGAAAAGGCAATCCCTGGCGTAATTAAAATTTGCGACAGTAGAAAATTATTTTTTGAATTATTTACTATAGAAAAGGCAATCCCTGGCGTAATTAAAATTTGCGACAGTAGAAAATTATTTTTTGAATAATTTACTGTGGAAAAGGCAATCCCTGGGATATTTTAAATTTGCGACAGTAAAAAATTATTTTTTGAATTATTTACTATAGAAAAGGCAATCCCTGGCGTAATTAAAATTTGCGACAGTAGAAAATTATTTTTTGAATAATTTACTATAGAAAAGGCAATCCCTGGCGTAATTAAAACTTGCGATAGTAAAAAATTATTTTTTGAATAATTTACTATAGAAAAGGCAATCCCTGGCGCACTTAAAATTTGCGACAGTAGAAAATTATTTTTTGAATAATTTACTATAGAAAAGGCAATCCCTGGCGCACTTAAAATTTGCGACAGTTGAAAATTATTTTGTGAGAAATTTACTATAGAAAAGGCAATCCCTGGCGTAATTAAAACTTGCGACAGTAGAAAATTATTTTTTGAATTATTTACTATAGAAAAGGCAATCCCTGGCGTAATTAAAATTTGCGATAGTAAAAAATTATTTTTTGAATAATTTACTATAGAAAAGGCAATCCCTGGCGCCATTAAAATTTGCGACAGTTGAAAATTATTTTTTGAATAATTTACTATAGAAAAGGCAATCCCTGGCGTAATTAAAATTTGCGACAGTAAAAAATTATTTTTTGAATAATTTACTATAGAAAAGGCAATCCCTGGCGTAATTAAAACTTGCGATAGTAAAAAATTATTTTTTGAATAATTTACTATAGAAAAGGCAATCCCTGGCGCACTTAAAATTTGCGACAGTAAAAAATTATTTTTTGAATAATTTACTATAGAAAAGGCAATCCCTGGCGTAATTAAAATTTGCGACAGTAAAAAATTATTTTTTGAATTATTTACTATAGAAAAGGCAATCCCTGGCGTAATTAAAATTTGCGACAGTAGAAAATTATTTTTTGAATTATTTACTATAGAAAAGGCAATCCCTGGCGCACTTAAAATTTGCGATAGTAAAAAATTATTTTTTGAATAATTTACTATAGAAAAGGCAATCCCTGGCGTAATTAAAATTTGCGACAGTTGAAAATTATTTTGTGAGAAATTTACTATAGAAAAGGCAATCCCTGGGATATTTAAAATTTGCGACAGTAGAAAATTATTTTTTGAATAATTTACTATAGAAAAGGCAATCCCTGGCGTAATTAAAACTTGCGACAGTAGAAAATTATTTTTTGAATAATTTACTATAGAAAAGGCAATCCCTGGCGCACTTAAAATTTGCGATAGTAAAAAATTATTTTGTGAGAAATTTACTATAGAAAAGGCAATCCCTGGGATATTTAAAATTTGCGACAGTAGAAAATTATTTTTTGAATAATTTACTATAGAAAAGGCAATCCCTGGGATATTTAAAACTTGCGATAGTAAAAAATTATTTTTTGAATAATTTACTATAGAAAAGGCAATCCCTGGCGTAATTAAAATTTGCGACAGTTGAAAATTATTTTTGAGAAATTTACTATAGAAAAGGCAATCCCTGGCGTAATTAAAATTTGCGACAGTAAAAAATTATTTTTTGAATTATTTACTATAGAAAAGGCAATCCCTGGCGTAATTAAAATTTGCGACAGTAGAAAATTATTTTTTGAATTATTTACTATAGAAAAGGCAATCCCTGGGATATTTTAAATTTGCGACAGTAAAAAATTATTTTTTGAATAATTTACTATAGAAAAGGCAATCCCTGGCGCACTTAAAATTTGCGATAGTAAAAAATTATTTTTTGAATAATTTACTATAGAAAAGGCAATCCCTGGCGTAATTAAAATTTGCGACAGTTGAAAATTATTTTTTGAATAATTTACTATAGAAAAGGCAATCCCTGGGATATTTAAAATTTGCGACAGTAGAAAATTATTTTTTGAATAATTTACTATAGAAAAGGCAATCCCTGGGATATTTAAAACTTGCGATAGTAAAAAATTATTTTTTGAATAATTTACTATAGAAAAGGCAATCCCTGGCGTAATTAAAATTTGCGACAGTTGAAAATTATTTTGTGAGAAATTTACTATAGAAAAGGCAATCCCTGGGATATTTAAAATTTGCGACAGTAGAAAATTATTTTTTGAATAATTTACTATAGAAAAGGCAATCCCTGGCGTAATTAAAACTTGCGACAGTAGAAAATTATTTTTTGAATAATTTACTATAGAAAAGGCAATCCCTGGCGCACTTAAAATTTGCGATAGTAAAAAATTATTTTGTGAGAAATTTACTATAGAAAAGGCAATCCCTGGGATATTTAAAATTTGCGACAGTAGAAAATTATTTTTTGAATAATTTACTATAGAAAAGGCAATCCCTGGGATATTTAAAACTTGCGATAGTAAAAAATTATTTTTTGAATAATTTACTATAGAAAAGGCAATCCCTGGCGTAATTAAAATTTGCGACAGTAAAAAATTATTTTTTGAATAATTTACTATAGAAAAGGCAATCCCTGGCGCACTTAAAATTTGCGATAGTAAAAAATTATTTTTTGAATAATTGACTATAGAAAAGGCAATCCCTGGCGTAATTAAAATTTGCGACAGTAGAAAATTATTTTTTGAATTATTTACTATAGAAAAGGCAATCCCTGGCGCACTTAAAATTTGCGATAGTAAAAAATTATTTTTTGAATAATTTACTATAGAAAAGGCAATCCCTGGCGTAATTAAAATTTGCGACAGTAGAAAATTATTTTTTGAATAATTTACTATAGAAAAGGCAATCCCTGGGATATTTAAAATTTGCGACAGTAGAAAATTATTTTGTGAGAAATTTACTATAGAAAAGGCAATCCCTGGGATATTTAAAATTTGCGACAGTAGAAAATTATTTTTTGAATAATTTACTATAGAAAAGGCAATCCCTGGGATATTTTAAATTTGCGACAGTAAAAAATTATTTTTTGAATAATTTACTATAGAAAAGGCAATCCCTGGCGCACTTAAAATTTGCGATAGTAAAAAATTATTTTTTGAATAATTTACTATAGAAAAGGCAATCCCTGGCGTAATTAAAATTTGCGACAGTTGAAAATTATTTTTTGAATAATTTACTATAGAAAAGGCAATCCCTGGGATATTTAAAATTTGCGACAGTAGAAAATTATTTTTTGAATAATTTACTATAGAAAAGGCAATCCCTGGGATATTTAAAACTTGCGACAGTAGAAAATTATTTTTTGAATAATTTACTATAGAAAAGGCAATCCCTGGGATATTTAAAATTTGCGACAGTAGAAAATTATTTTGTGAGAAATTTACTATAGAAAAGGTAATCCCTGGGATATTTAAAATTTGCGACAGTAGAAAATTATTTTTTGAATAATTTACTATAGAAAAGGCAATCCCTGGCGTAATTAAAATTTGCGACAGTAGAAAATTATTTTTTGAATAATTTACTATAGAAAAGGCAATCCCTGGCGCACTTAAAATTTGCGATAGTAAAAAATTATTTTTTGAATAATTTACTATAGAAAAGGCAATCCCTGGCGCACTTAAAATTTGCGATAGTAAAAAATTATTTTTTGAATAATTTACTGTGGAAAAGGCAATCCCTGGCGTAATTAAAACTTGCGACAGTAGAAAATTATTTTTTGAATAATTTACTATAGAAAAGGCAATCCCTGGCGCACTTAAAATTTGCGATAGTAAAAAATTATTTTTTGAATTATTTACTATAGAAAAGGCAACCCCTGGCGTAATTAAAATTTGCGACAGTAAAAAATTATTTTTTGAATTATTTACTATAGAAAAGGCAATCCCTGGCGTAATTAAAATTTGCGACAGTAGAAAATTATTTTGTGAGAAATTTACTATAGAAAAGGCAATCCCTGGCGTAATTAAAATTTGCGACAGTAGAAAATTATTTTTTGAATAATTTACTATAGAAAAGGCAATCCCTGGCGTAATTAAAATTTGCGATAGTAAAAAATTATTTTTTGAATAATTTACTATAGAAAAGGCAATCCCTGGCGTAATTAAAACTTGCGATAGTAAAAAATTATTTTTTGAATAATTTACTATAGAAAAGGCAATCCCTGGGATATTTTAAATTTGCGACAGTAAAAAATTATTTTTTGAATTATTTACTATAGAAAAGGCAATCCCTGGCGTAATTAAAATTTGCGATAGTAAAAAATTATTTTTTGAATAATTTACTATAGAAAAGGCAATCCCTGGCGTAATTAAAACTTGCGATAGTAAAAAATTATTTTTTGAATAATTTACTATAGAAAAGGCAATCCCTGGGATATTTTAAATTTGCGACAGTAAAAAATTATTTTTTGAATAATTTACTATAGAAAAGGCAATCCCTGGCGTAATTAAAATTTGCGACAGTAGAAAATTATTTTTTGAATAATTTACTATAGAAAAGGCAATCCCTGGCGCACTTAAAATTTGCGATAGTAAAAAATTATTTTTTGAATTATTTACTATAGAAAAGGCAATCCCTGGCGTAATTAAAATTTGCGATAGTAAAAAATTATTTTTTGAATAATT
>CAWVNZ010000293.1:0-32202 GCA_963930735.1 Dioctria linearis
AATCCACAAATCACAACGAAAACAGACAAAACTGTCAGTCGGGAATTCTTCTTCTTACTTATCCACACAATTAGAGAATTTGGAATTCTCAAATCAAATTCGCCGAGTTACAGAATTCCGAGTGGAGAATTAACTGTCAAAACAACTCCCATTCCCAAATTCCACAATTCTCCGTGTTGCAGAATCCGGCCCCAGATGAGCGAATATTCTTTCAGAATATAATATGATTGACACTATTTTTAATTATTTCAGCATTCAAATGTTCAGAAATCTAATGTTATCTGATATGTCTGAAAACACTGTAATACTATTTTAAACGTAACTCAACAGGTGAGCAAAAAAACTTTTAAAAATACAATCTGATTAACACTATTATTAATTTCAGCAATCAAATGTTCAGATAATCTAATGTTATCTGATATGTGTGAAAACACTGTAATATTATTTTCGACGTAACTCAACAGGTGAGCAAAAAAACTTTTACAAATGCAATATTATCGGCACTTTTATTAATCTCAGCAATCCGATGTGGAAGTAACTCAACAGGTGCGCGAATAAACTTTTACAATGTGCTAATTTTCACTTCTATTAATTTAAGTTAGCACATATAAGGAAATCCAGTGATATCCATTTCGCGAGACAACTCAACAGGTGAGCAAAAAACTTTTAAAATATAATATGATTAACACTATTATTAATTTCAGCAATCCAATGTGGAAGTAACTCAACAGGTGCGCGAATAAACTTTTAATATGTGCTAATTTTCACTTATGTTAATTTTAGGCAGCACATATAAGGAAATCCAGTGATATTCAATTCGCGAAGCAACTCAACAGGTGAGCGAATATTCTTTTAACAGTGGAAAAACCGCGAGACCAACCAAAAGGAATCTTATACCGGCGTTCACGAGAAGAACTCCTCACACAACCTGATCGCCAGCAGCAGTTAACTTTAACTCTTCTTTTCAGCTTACGAACCGTCTCACGTTCCACTAGTTTTAATCTCCGCTACTCAACCACATTCGAGCGCTCCAGCCGACACCAACTCAGCAGCTCCATTGCGACTGTGCATGCTGTGGCGATTACTTCCCAGCAAACAAAGCTTTCAGACAGTCCGACAAGTCGGACTTTTGTCGGAAAAGAAAAATTACTTAAAAAAATATTTTCCGAAAATCTTATATAACTCTAACGGAAATCGTATAGAATAACTTTTCCTACATTTTATTGGAATATTTGACGACTTCTACTATTTATCCCACCGAAATCGTAGCCCTTTATGCAAGAAATTTCTTAAGAATTCTTAATTTCGATTTCGTGCCAATTTCTAGTAGACTGTCGGGAGCATATGATGAAATCACGCCGCGTCGCTCATTTGAAATCTAGTGATTGTACAGTGCGCATTGTTTCACATAAGAAGAAAAGCTGCGGTAAAATTAAGCGGTATTTTCCAGAATTCTGCAAAAAAAAATAATCTAGTGCTTGGACAGTGTGCATTATTTCGTTTAAGAAGAAAATTTGCGGTGTTTTTCAGAGTTCTGCAAAAATAAATAATCTAGTGCTTGGACTGTGTGCATTACTTCGTTTAAGAAGAAAAGTTGCGGTGAAAATAAGTGGTGTTTTCCAGAGCTCTGCAAAAATAAATAATCATGTAAGTTAGAAATTTTTATAGAATTAATATTAAGTTTCAAATACGTAGATTTTCAGGAACAAACTACGTTATTTTAAATCATATATTTAAGGGAATCAAAGAATGTTTTCAAAACAAAATTTCCATAAAAGTGTGCAAAGAGAAGCAAAAAATTTACTAAAATTTATTTTGATTGAAGATTCTAATGATATTCCAACAAAGAAAGTAAAAGTGGTCGAAAAGGAGGGAATAAACAGTATAATACCTGAAAATAACAGTATAATACCTGAAAATAACAATATAATACCTGAAAATAACAGTATAATACCTGAAAATATAAATGTGGATACTGTGAATAATAGAGGAAATTTGTGCGATAGAAGTTATATTGATAGTACAAGAGCGGATAATAGGGAAATCGGTATGAGAGAATTCCTCTGCAAATGGTCTATAAAATATACACATTATGGTATAAATAATTGCTTAATAGATTTTATGACAGAGCATGTATTCTTACAACAAGATATATTGGCTCTAAATTTTGCAGTTGACGGGCTGCCTCTTTTTAAAAGGAGTTGTAGACAACTGTGGCCAATATTATGCAGTATAGAAGGTTTTAATAAAGTTTATTTTGTTGCTTCTTAATTTAATAAGGGTGAAAATTCAGAAGAGCTAGAAAAAGTAAAAAGCAAACCATCTGATTCAAACATTTTCCTGAAATATGTTGTAGAAGAATTAAAGCAATTGCTCGCAGAAGGATTTAATTTTCATAATAAAGTTTACAAAGTAATACTAAACGCATTTATATGTGATGCACCTGCTAGGGCTTTTCTTTTAAATGTTAAATTGCATTCAGGATATTATTCGTGCACTAAATGTATACAAAGAGGAGTCAGATGTAAAAGACGTGTAATTTTTCCTGAAGTAAACGCATCATTAAGAACGGATGATTTTTTTAACTTAAGGTTACAACCTCAGCACTATACTAAATTAGATCCTCTTATCTTAGAATCTATTAGTGTTGGATGCGCTTCGCAGTTTCCTCTCGACTACATGCATGTTGTGTGTTTGGGAGTAATGAAACAATTGCTAAAATTATGGATGAAAGAAAAAGGGGGACAGTTTTCTCTTTCTTCAGCGCAAGTTATGCTATCTCTTCAAAAAATATAATTTTGGCAAAGCATTTTCCTAAACAGTTCAATAGAAAACCCAGAAGCTTGCAAGAAATGGATAGATGGAAGGCTACTGAATTTAGAACGTTTCTTTTGTACAGTGCACCTCTTATTCTGAAAGATATTATAAAAACGTGTTATTATGAACATTTCGTGAAATTCCACATGGGAATAAGGATATTAACTGATGTGAAATTATATAAACAATATAATCGTTTCGCAAGCGAACTGCTAACAGAATTTGTTATCGAAGTACCTAACTATATGGTCTCCATAATATTTCCTATAATATGCATTCCCTTATACATCTTAGCGAAGACACTTTAAAATATGGGGTGCTTGATAATTACAGCGCCTTCAAATTCGAAAACTACATATTTTCACTTAAGAAAAACGTTAGTAAAAGCAACTTCATTCTTTCTCAAATTTCCAACAGAGTTATTGAAAAAAGCTCCTGTTTAGAGAAGATGTATAATAAAAAAAAGTCGAATTAAGAGGAAATATGGAAAATAATAATTTTAAAGAAATCGTTTTAGAAAATATTACATTTAATATTCAGAAAACTAACAGTTTCTTCTCCAATAAAGATAAAGTATTTTCTATAATTGAAATCACTAAAAACAATGAGCACATCAGCATTAAAGCAAAAGAAATTATAAAGCTTATTCCGATGACATTTGCACAACAGCCAGAATTTTCGTTTTTCAAAATTTATAATGGGGACAATATGATACTCGGGGAGGATTTTTTAGTATTCCAAGAGACAGAAATAGAAAAAAATGTATAATGCTATCGGATCAATTGAAAAAATATTTCCTACCACTTCTTTAAGGGTAATTAATTCATTTTAATTAATATTCCAAAAAATTTATAATCACCTTTCAGATTTTTCATTTTGGAAAGCTTATTATAGACCTTATCATATCCTAAAAATAACATCACATATATGTTATAACACAGTTTAATAAATTAGAATTAAGATGTCAGAAGATCAAACTGAATTAATTGATTTGGTTGCTACATCAGGTATGTTTTATATGTATATAAACATGTTATGAATAATAAAAAATCCAATGTAACACACCGTATAAAGTGTTATCTCTATCTTCCAGCGCAAAGCAATCCCATAACTTCAACTCAAATAAATTACACTGATTTTTTAATGGTTCCAACTGGTAAGTGAGCGAAATAATATATTTTATTAAACTGCAAGAAAAACGTGAAAAAAAAACTTCCCAGATATTTGTTACCCTGTTACCTTGACGCAAATAAATCCAGCAAAAGAACAAGCTGTGCGGAGCTGCACCAATTAATTGTAAGACCACCATGTACGCATTCAAATGAGTCTATCTCCGAAGTTTTGCTAAAAGGTTCAATTATAAATAATAAACTATAATTTATAGCATCTCTTGATATATACATTTTATAGAAATTTTGGATACATGTAAAGGCATAAGGAAAGATAACGAGAATATTCGCAAAGAACACGAAAAATTACGGAAGCAAACAGGAAGTTACTAATACATTTTGCTAAAGATCAATTTCTTTAAGAAAAAAAGCTGATATGGTCCTCGACTCATTAAAAATTCAATACGACAGATTCGACAAACTTCCCAAAATTTCCATAAAAACTAAAAGTGATATATTAGGATTCGAAGATGATCTGCAAGCGGACAAGGACATGCAAAAACAACTGGTAAGATAAAACTTTTTAAACCATCAAAAACTTCAACTCAATATAATGTAATTAATAATAATAAACTAATACATTTTTTCTTTATTTAGTTATGTATAATGTCATATGCTTTATACAAATATTTAATACTTCTCTTCTAGCTTCAGAAATTTGTTCAACACGGATCCATTGAGTTTACTAAGACCATTGACTCCAGCCTTAACCTAATATTCGGCAAGAATGAAAACTGCAAGTATTTTTCTTGCACTGGAGCTAACAACAATATAGCTGTGAAGAAATGTACCATTATAAATATCATGAAAGGTATATCCTTAACTTTCCCAAAATGCAATTTTTTCTTATTATTATAATTGAAGATTCTTGCATCATAAATAATCCAGAAGCAAGGAACTTTGACTTCGAGAAGGCATAAAAAAATACTTCAATAAAGCAAAGGATAGACTTGCTAAACAAGAAAAAAGGCATTTAAATAGATCTTGCGAAGACGGAACCAACGCTGACGAAATAATTGCGGACTATAGTCAAGAAACTGACAAAGAGGTCGAAATTGAATATGAAGACATTTTTAACTAGCTTTAGTAAATTTTTTTTCTTTTCGTAGACTGAACTAAATAAAAATAAAGAAATAATATATATATATATATTTTTCACAAAATATTTTCTAATTTTTTTAATGAAACTAAAACTAAAAACATTTGTTTTTACGTAATTTATGTAATTTTGTTTTTCAAATTAAACTGAAAAAAATTATTTTTTTATCATATCAATAAATACTTAATAAATTATATCGATTTCCTATGGTCATTCAATTATTTAATTTAATGGGCTTTTCCATTGTTAATTTATTTTTTAGTGCTATATAATTATGATGTAATTTGAATTGCAGGTAACAACTATCCATATAAGTTTATATTTTCTTATATAATACGCAAAAGAGTACAAAAAAACGTAATTAACTGTAAAGAAAGTGCTATAAATTTCTATATCAATTGTTCAACGACAAGTTTACAGAGTTTTCCGTAAAAGCTAATTATTAATTTTTGTACTATTTTGTGTGGAATATGGGAAAATAAAAACTTATATATTTGGCAATGCTGTTCAATGAGCTTTCAGAGAAAAGGGGTAAAGCTTTCAGAATTCCTTACTATTTTCTTCTAGAAATCGTAGCGACAGTTCTTTCCGAACTCTGGTCAACCGTTTCATACAGAATTATTGTTGATATAGCGATAAAGTCCATTCCGAAATCGGCTGAATTCCAACGACACTAGTTTCAATTTCTTAACGAAATCTAAAAGCTTTGTTTGCTGGGTTTATATTTGTCGTGCGTGTGTATAAGTATTGTGTGCAATTTATTGCAACTCAATTCGTGCTGCCGACAGAAAAACCGTCGGTTTTTCTTTCGCTGTGTTGCACTGGCAAGCGGCAATTAGTGAATTTGAGAAATCATCCGATATTTACGGCTAGGCGTGTTGCCGTTTGTCGATTGGAATTTTCGTTGACAAACGGTATACGGCCTGGAATTTTTCCTACAGAAGATGAGGCGACGATGCCAAATTTTGAAATTTACTCTTTCTATGAGGTTTAAGGTTTGCGATTTCTTTTTTCAGGGTTTCTGGGAATGCTTAGAATTTGTGCGCGTTCTGCACAATTTAAATTCTTTCCCTTTTCTTATGCTCAGGAGAAAGTAGCAAATGACTACTTTCCGAAAAAAAATTTTGTGTATATATGAAACCTTTTTTTTTGTTCTTTTTATGGAAAAGTAGCTGTGACGGCATCAAACCACAAATCAATTACAAATAAATAACTCGCATTTACATATGCATGGCAATATTATTTGTTAGAGTAGACTAGATACGCAACAATATAAATGTACAGTTGAATTAGATTTTTTGTGAGTGGAAATTTAATCGCCGTCCCAACGAGTTAGACTATTAAGGAATTTGTGTTTACAAACGATTAGTATATTGAATAAATGTTTAGTTGACCTAATTTAATCTATTGCGTTTTATTATAAAACAACACAACATACTAAACATTAAATATCTCGTGAATTGACAAATAAGGGCGGAATGCAATACAAAAAGCATTCATGAGGCAACAAATGGTGACCCCGACATTGCGATGGAAATCGATTTAAGGCAATTTTAAACAGCTCATAAACTGAAGGAATTGTCGCTGTGCAAAGAAAGATATTACATATATTTCCAAAGTTGCAAAAACAAAAATATTTTATTTCCATCTTGCCACCTAACAATTCATTAATTCAGTTCATCGGACAACACCCGTATCACGAGGCAGGCATATCATTATTTCAACTTGTTTATCATAAAAATACGCACAATAAATAACAGCAACAAAGAAATTTATTCGTGAGCTCTACGCTGTTCATCGGATGATTACAAATTCCCAGCAAAAATTACAGATATTTATCTCGACTGGACAGAGCCAGAGCTTCGCTTGCTATTCATCATCCACAAATAGGAACAGCGGCTTAAGTTAAGTTAATTAATACATCTTGCAGAATATTTTTAGTGCATTCTTTCTGCAGGTTTAGTTTCAATTTTAAAACAGTTCCGAAAAATATTAAAAATAATTATGTACAGCTATATGTGAGAAGTCGATACATATTTATACCAAAACGACATACATACTTTTTTGGAATCACAGTAAGTAATATAACTAATTTTCCTCATCGCAATACTTATCTAAATAAAAATTAAAAATAAACATTACGTACATAAATATATTTATGACAAATTTAATCTATATCTAAAACCCAATTAAAACGCGGGAAAATGTGAAAATTAAAATTTCAAAAATTGATACGAAAAGTAAATCCAAGTGGCAACAAACATAAATAAGAAACCAAACATAAATACAGGTGAACATTCAAAAGTGGGTGATGCAGAGAACAACAACCCAGCGGATAATAATTTGGCAAATAGTACGCTCGCTTGTAGCCACACTAAAATACCCCCATTTTGGAACAATAGACCGGATCCATGATTGCTTCAAGTCGAATCACAATGTCGTGTGAAAGGCATAAGTACCTCTAATACAAAGTATGACTACTTAGTAGCATCATTACCATCTGATACGATGGAGATTGTTGCCGATGCCCTCCTACCTCCACCAGCACAAGATAGGTATGAAAACCTGAAAACTGTACTTTTAACTCGTAGTAGGGATTGGGGAGATCATAGGCTAGACGATTTATTACACAAAGCGGAACTTGGTAACTATAAGCCATCAGAGCTTTTTCGCCACATGGAGTCATTGGCAGGCGGAAACAGCCTCGTAAATAAGCGTTTACTCCGAAAACTGTGGATCAATAAACTCCATTCATCAATTCAAGCTTGTGTTATAGCGATTGAAGGTGCCCATAGCCAGGAAGAAATATTTACAATTGCTGACAAGATCCGCTATTCAACAAGCTGTACTGCATCTGTAATTACCCAAAGTGGTCCACAGCAATCAATTAGTAGTATTGCGCGCACACTGCAAGATGTTTCTAATCGTTTAAGAAGCTTCGAAATACGATAATTAAGATCAAATCACCGTGCCCCGTTTAGATCTCGTTCTTCGTCGCGATAGCAATCAAAATCTAATCCAAAAAAGTAATACATGCTGGTACCATAAAAAATTTGGCCAAAAAGCTCAAAAGTGTATATCGCCTTGTGGCCTTACTCGTAATCATACCACTAATAATAGAATCGATTCACCTAATAACTCAAAAAAATAAACGTTTCTACTTTGAGTGCGACATCGAGAGTAGATAGCGTTTCACGCCGCCTTTTTATATTGGATAAGTCTAGTAAAAAATACTTTCTTATAGATACCGGAGCGGAGGTTTCAATACTTCAAAGGAAACTAATAGATAGAGAAGTCTTGTTCCCCTAAGCTGTGTTTTTTACAAGATAAATTTGGTTCCACTCTAAATAATTTTCAATCACTTAAATTACCACCACACTTCAACATACCCGTAAATCACAGCGTTGTGCACCATATAAAACCCGCAGGACCACTTCCGTCTGCAAGACCGAGAAGACTTAATCCTGAAAAGTACAAGATAGCAAAATCTGAGTTTGAGTTAATAGTTAAGCTCGGTATTTGCCGTCTTTCATCATCCCCAGTAGCATCTCCCTTACATTTGGTAACCAAAAAAGAATGCTCTGCTTGGAGACCGTGCGGGGACTACCGGCAACTTAACAATACGACCATTTTGGATAAATATCCTCTCCCACACGATATTTTCAAAAATTGATCTCGTCCGTGCTTATCATCAGATCCCGGTTGCTTCGGACGACGTTTATAAAACTGCTGTAACAACACCTTTTGGACTGTTTGAGTTCCTTCGCATGCCATTTGGCGTGAAGAATGGAGCTCAAACATGCCAACGCTTCATAAACGAGGTCCTCTAAGTTCGCGATTTCATTTTGCGTACGTGGACGATATTCCGGTTAGCAGCAAATCAGAGAAAGGGCAGAAGGAAATTTTACACCTATTATTCACAAGATAACAAAACTACGTATTAAACGTTAACCCTTCGAAATGCACATTCGGTGCAAACGAACTCGACTTCTTAGGACATAAAATATCGACTGAAGATTTAGCCCCTTCCGAATTCAGGATCCATGCTATTAAAAACTTTCCATCTCCTAATACAATCAAAAAGTTACAAAGTTTTTTAGGGATGATCAATTATTGTCATCGATTCATTCCCTATATGGCAATTAAGTCTGGACCTTTGTATAACCTGCTCAAAGATTCAAACACAAAGAAAAGCAGTAATGCCGTTTTTCAATGGTCGGATGAACATGAAGAGCTTTTCAAAAATCTAAAGCATAGTCAAGAGAATTATACTCTTCTGGTTCACCCAAATCCAAAAGCTAAAGTTAGACTTTGGGTAGATGCCTCCGGCGATGCAATTGGCGCCGTTTTACAGCAGTACAACAACATCCAGTGGGAACCTCTAATTTTTTTTCTAAACGACTAAATCCAGCTGAGAAAAAATATTTTACGTTCGACAGGGAACTGTTTGCAATTTTCCTCGCCATAAAACACTTCAGACATTTCATTGAAGGCAAAAATTTCACAGTGTAAACTGACCACACTTTATATCTCAACTAGGGGGAGCCCGCCGGCGATACGTCAGTGTATGATGTATAGATGGCTAGGTGATTACAGTTTCAAATTTCCTAGCTTTAATGCTTCATATGCAGCTATCATCTGACTCCAACGTGCGTAGTTAAGCTGTTCTGCGGATTAACGAGTGTGTGTGTGTGTGCAAATACATTAGTCACACAATTACGTCACAGGCTATCAGCTTCAATGTGTCAAAATTCTAATGGGAATACTTGTCGTTAACATACCTTCAGCGTAACCAAAATGCCGGCTTATCTGTGCGTGAAGTTCGGCCATATTAGAGCTGACTGTCAAATTTCAAAGCGGGAATTTGGTACTTTGGTAAGTTTGTTTATCTTATTTGGAAACTGACGCATAGACGTAGTAAGATACAGGAAAAATTAAAATTTCCCAATTAAGTTGGACTTGGAATAAATACTTACATAGTTTTTCCATCAGTATCTGCCCAAACAAAATTCCCAGTGAATTTGTTCAATGAGAACATGTGTATTGCATATATATATATATTTTTAACTACGCGACTATCTAATAGATTTCGCCTTGTATCATAGTTCCACTTAAATAATAATTAAAACTTTTCGCCATTAATGAGCACGGTGACTCAATATGCCGACATAGGGCCTTCCCACACGAGAAGTTTTTAGGGAAGGAAGAAATTTCCTTCAAAATGGATGAACCTAATTTTCTTGCAGTAGTGTTGGATTCTGCCCGTACTCCGGATAGAAACTTGGTACCACGAAATTTTTCCTACCCCCGAAAACTCCTTACCGGTAAAAACAGCCGAAAAACATCCGCGTGTGGGCTATGGCAAATGTTCTTGACTTCACTGGTGTACCCACGCAACTTAAAAGTTGTTACGTTCTATCACAGTTCATGTCAACTTTATTTAGTTTCCTGCTCGAAAGGTAGAAAGAACAAATTTTTTTGTAGGCCTGCTATCCTTTGGAAAATGCTAAAATTTGCAAAATTTCGCGGAAAAATATGTAAACTTAGAATATATAGCAAACAGGAATGGTGATAAGCCAGATTTTGCGTAATGGATTTCTGATTGGTAGGCCATGTTTTACATGTATTTACACGCCATCCCTATTCTAAACAACTTGTCAATTTGCAAAAAGTAAACAAAGGTTTTGTGCGGCAAAAACGTTCTTTTTCTACTTTATTTTGAAGAAATTCACATAATTAATTTATATAAATCTTTGCTCCTATTAACATAAAAGATAATTTAGAAAGTGCAGTTGGCTGAATCATGATTTTCCTAGTTTATAATCCAAATTATATTTGCAAGCACTGACCGAGCACTTCATTTCTGTTTTTTTTAATTGATATGAAGGTTTTTTTAATAGGTTCTAGTGGCACTATACAACTCTGCACAAATTAAACTTCAAAGATAAATAGTTTTGAAAAGAATTGCTTCGCAAAAGACTTTTAAATTGAGTAAGCCCGTTCTCAAAACAAAAGCACATTTGACAATCATGGCTCATTTTGGTCCCTCGCATCTCACTTACTCCTATGTATGATGCCCTGCTCTTGAAAAATTACGCTCCTGTACACGAATTATAGACGATTCACCCATTCCTGTTTTCTATATATTCTAAGTTCGCCATTTCGTGCCATTTCTCTGTGCTATCTCTGTGTTCCTATAGAAATTCATATTGATTAGTCACGAAGTTACGTCACAGAACATGTGCCAAAATTTTAATGGGAATAACTTTTATTTTATATACATAGGTACCTTGTATTTAAACATTGTCTGAGAACGCATCTACGTAGTGAGCTGAAATTTTGTATACGATATTTTAGTAGATATTTAGAATGGTGAAATTGTGCACACGGTGTTTCATACAAATATTTAATATAATTTGGGCCAGATCGAGCAACTGCTTCTTGGTGTTACCCACTGACTTAAGCGTGAATTACAATTACGACTGATCTGTCGACTGCGAATTGATTTGAATTCGAAGTCGACGCTGAGGTGAAATTTGTAATTAAAGTAAAGCTTCAACTGCTTGAACAAACCAGAAGGCCAGACATATGTGATTGAATTGTAGTTGGCCGCAGCCAACACCAACTTTGCACTTTGTGCAAAGTTTTGTTTCAGGCGCAGTCGAAGTGGAAGTTGCAATTGTATCTTGCCACATGCATTTTCCATAATGGCAAAGTCGTAGCCGACTGATCAGTCGTAATTGTAATTCAGGCCTTATAGCATTGGACTGACCGATTTGCTATTTCATGTGGCACAAAAATATTGTGTTTGTGTATGTCAAAGTTTGAGCAACATTTATTACATTAAAACACATAAAACACAACCAAACAGATGAAATTTTACACCCGAAAATCGAATAAAATTAAATATATATATTTCTTGTGTCCAAGTGATATTTTAATCGCTTATATGCACTTTTATAAGAAATTAAACTCATTCCGACTTTAATTTTCAAAAGGTTATTTTTACCTGAATACTGTGTGGGCAAGAGAGACGGAGCATGGTAAACACTATCTTTACTTTATTCTTCCTGCGGTGATAGCACCTGCACCCAACATGAAAACATCAAATGGCATACGAAAACATGCAGTCAGCAATATTTTATGCTGGTAGCACCAACTCTGCCATAGCATGAAAGAGAAAACGCTCAGTCCATTGTTATAAGTCAGTGGTGTTACTATATAAAAATTTATGTTTTTTACGTTCATTGTACTCGTAGGTACTGAAAAGTTTTTCAGAATAAGAAATTGGTCATAATCATTTTACTGTTCTACAAATATATGCAAAAGAATTCCTGTATAGGGTCATTCCACAGAAAATCGACAAATGTTCTGAATGGACCATCTCCGATTTTGATAAAATTTTACAGGTGGTTTGGTCTTCTTGCTGATAGTACTTTGCTGAAATATTTTTCATTTTTGTCCATTTTAGACGGCTATATGGTATTTTAAAATTTGGAAAAAGTGGCAAATTTTGCTTGGAAGCTGTAAATTCAAAGCTTTATATCTTAGGATGTATGCATCGTAAGCCCATGAAACAAACTCCATTTGTTTAAGGAAGCTTTAAAGCACCTGAAAAAAATTAGCTGAGGTCCTTTTTCTGAAAATTTGTTTTTAAGGATAATGGATATGTTCGTTATCCTTGAATTTCTCAAAATGCGCACTCTCGATTTCTTTTATTTTTTTTAATTTAATCTTTAATGGCTATTGAGGAAACTGTAGAAAGGAGAAAATGGAATTCCTTGAAGTTTGGATGGAGTTATTTTTGAAATATATGTAGTTCAGAAAACTTTGAACGAAAATTGATGTTGTATGGTGCGTTATCAAATTTTAAAAGTTTTAAAAATTACAGTGATACAGGAAAATAAAAAGAAATACACATACTACAACTTTTAGATTGATGTCATATATATACATATGAATATAGTTACATATATCAGAAACCGCAACTAAAGAACTAATTGTTTACTCATGGAATGGATAATGGTGTTTATATTCGAACAGCCAGTAAAATGAAATATATAGCAGAGTTAATTAAATTAAGGAAATCTTAAATATAGAATGTACATAGGCCTCATATTAATTTTAATTTTACTTATAAATTTTTCTAAGATTTTATTTATTTTTTTAAAAACAGGGGGATCAGGAGATACCCAACCCAAGAACGGTGGCCACAGCGGCCCATTCTGCTCTCCTGAATCGCATTCACCAAAACCTTCCTGTCCTCTTAAAGGTTTTTCAGCTCATCCACAGATAGAGGGGGAGACCCTAGAGTATCCAGTCTGCTCCGGGCGAAGGCCGGACCCTCACACATAAAGTGTTCGGTTGTCTCAGGCTCTCCCTCCATGCAGGACAGACACTCAGGGCTGTCACAACTCCCATCCTTGTTAGATGAGCGTGAAGCTGTAGCTGGTGATGATGCCAACCACGGTTCTACATTGTTTCCTTCCGAGTCCCATGAGAAAATCGGAGATATTCCCATTGGGCCCATCAAGAAACAGTTTTGTACACCTACAAGCACTCAGGTTCTCCCATCTCTGCTGATATTTCCTATGAACATCCGCTCTGATGAAAGACCCGATATTCGAGGTGGCAACGCCTACGGCGGGCTCCGGTCCGATAAACGGAGAATCGGAGCCAGCCCTAGCTAAGGTCAGCCCTTTCATTCCCCATGATCCCCATGTGACCAAGAACCCACAGGAGGGACACATTGTTGTGATAACACAACTTATCCACTGACGATCTGCAGTCCCCCAGTAACTCAGACGTTATCCGAGGGCCATTTAATTCATCAAGGCTGCCTGACTATCCGAAAGGATAGCGATATCTCTCCCCTTGATTTGCATATCAAGGGCTAGCTTCGCTGCCATTGAGATGGCGAAGACTTCAGCCTGGAAGACAGTGGTGTGTTTTCCAAGTGAGTACTCCATTCCAAAATCAGCCTCAAGAAAGTATACACCTGACCCAGCGCCCTCATTAGTGAGAGAGCCGTCGGTGAAAATTTTTGGAGCAGACCGGGGAAGGCACGATAAGGCACCCCTCTCAGTCCACGAGTCCCTTGCAGGAAAGCTTACAGAGAAGCCACGTCTGAAACGAAGCTCTGGTACCATCGCATCCCCTGGCATACCGGCCAGAGGGTTTTCCAAGTCCAGCCGATATGCCATAGAGAAATGAGAAGAGCCAGTCCAGCCGCCTTCCCAACACCCCCATAAGTGCAATCTGCACACAGCCCTTTTGGCCTCTGCCTGAATGACAAGCTCCAGGGATACCAGATTGAGTAAGACCTCAAGAGCCGCAGTAGCCGTAGATCGCATGGAGCCCGGAATTCCCAAGCAGACAAGCCTCTGCAGGCCCGCCAGCTTCCAGCTCGCAGTCCCCACAAGCGTCCTCGGACACCATACACAGGAGGCATATGTGAGCATGGGTCTGACGATCGAGGTGTACATCCAATGCACAACCCTCGGTCTCATGCCCATGTGCAGACAAAGGTTCTCCTGAATTGAGCGAATACCCTCATAGCCGCATTAACTTTTTCCTCTACGTGTATTCCCCATGTCAGCTTCGAGTCGAGGAAGACTCCAAGGTGCTTGACAGGAGGAGAGAGTTGCAGAGTGTGTCCAAAAAGCTTTGGAAGAACAAAGTACCCCAGCTTACGTCTTCTGGAGAAGAGCACCAAGTTGCACTTTGTAGGGTTCACTGTCATATCATATCCCAAGGTTAACAGTCCACGATCCAGTCCCCGTTCAATGACAGTTACCATTGAGTGGAGAGCCGTCTCCGTAGATCTGCCCCTCCAGTAAGCGTGCTGTGAGGTGTTTAAGAGAGAAGCCTTTAAGGGTACTTCCTCAATATATTCATCTACCAGCCTCTCCAGGCATGTCAAAAGAAATGAGGAGAGGTTTATGGTTCGAAAACTCTTCGGGTCCATGTAGGAAGCCTTACCAGGCTTCGGAACGAAGGCAACCCTTACCTTGCTCCACATCTCAGGGACATATCCAAAAGCGATACATGGCCTGAAAATGGAGTCGATGTATGGGGCCAGCACCACACTCTCAGCCTTAAGAAGGACAGGCAAAATACCGTCTGGACCCGGGGCTTTAAAGGCCGAGAAGTTTGAAATTGATCATTTCGCCTTCTCGACATCAACTACCTTGGCGGCAGTGGACCAATCTCCACCAGTGCATAGAGGTAGCGGATAATCGGAACCTGCCTGCAGGTCTTCTTCAAGCCTGCAGTCAGGAAAATGCGTCGAGAGAAGAAGTCTACAGGCTTCTTCTTTCGATGCCGTAAAGGAGCCATCTGGCCCTCTCAGAATATTCAGCCTAGCCGACGGGTCGCCCTGAGCCCTGAGCAGCCGAACCGGTTCACGATAGCCGTCAATCTCCTCGCAGAAATCTACAAAGACCTGTCTTTTTGATTTCCTGAGAAGCCTCTTGTAATTACTCTGAGTCTCGCGGTAGGCCCGCTAGTCTCCCCCCGAGCCAGACCTCCTGGCCTTGTTGAAGAGCCTTCTGGAAGCCTTACGGAGTACACTAAGACTGCCGTTCCACCACCGCATAGTTTTCCTTCCAATGTCCGTGCTAATGGGACAGGAAGCCTCGAAAGCCGCAGTTACAGCGGACTGCAGCCTTCCAACCGCCTTTTCCACCTCAATGGGGTCAGCACCCATACAGAACTCAATGTAGCGGTGATCAGAGAGAGACTTCTCTCGCGAAACCCTCCAGCCGGAAAACTGGGGAAGATACTTATATACTTATATATATAAAAAAGTTAATTAAACATATTATATTATTACCAATACGTTTCTTTTAATATTTTTACGGTAGTTGACTATTTCAGGATATAATCCTAGCTATATTATGTAGATATATTATATTAAATCTGAGTACTCAGCACACTTCATCAATTTTCGTTCGAAGTTTTCTGAACTACATATATTTATTTATTTACTGGCTGTTAGAATATAAACACCATTATCCATTCCATGAGTAAACAATGAGTTCTTTAGTTGCGGTTTCTGATATAACTATATTCATATGTATATATATGACATCAATCTAAAAGTTGTAGTATGTGTATTTCTTTTTATTTTCCTGTATCACTGTAATTTTTAAAACTTTTAAAATTTGATAACGCACCATACAACATCAATTTTCGTTCAAAGTTTTCTGAACTACATATATTTAAAATATAACTCCATCCAAACTTCAAGGAGTTCCATTTTCTCCTTTCTACAGTATCCTCAAAAGCCATTAAGGATTAAATTAAAAAAAATAAGAGAAATCGAGAGTGCGCATTTTGAGATATTCAAGGATAACGAACATATCCATTATCCTTGAAAACAAATTTTCAGAAAAAGGACCTCAGCTAATTTTTTTCAGGAGCTTTAAAGCTTCCTTAAACAAATGGAGTTTGTTTCATGGGCTTACGATGCATACATCCTAAGATATAAAGATTTGAATTTACAGCTTCCAAGCAAAATTTGCCACTTTTTCCAAATTTCAAAATAACATATCGCCGTCAAAAATGGACAAAAACGAAAAATATTTCAGCAAAGTACTACTAACAATAAGACAAACCTACTTATCAAATTTTATCAAAATCGGAGTTGGTCAATGCACAAATTTATACAATATTTGTTGTATATACCTACTACATACACGATCATTTTCCCAATTCTTGTACCTTAGATGAAATCATATAGGCTATTCTAAGTTTGTACTTCCGTTTCTATCGCATAGAAGTAATGATGACAGAGCAAAATGGATTGAACACTCAAGCATAATTGATTTTTGTATGTTCATCCGCCCGTTTGTCCATCTGTATATATATTTGGAGATTTCCTGAGAATGCATCTACGTAGTGAGCTGAAATTTTGTATAAGATTTTTTTTATAGGAATAGTTCACTTAGAGCGCTGAAAGTTAGCAGACGGCCTTTTTCATAACAATAGTATCTAAATAAAATGACCTTCTTGGTGATGCAATATAAAAAATGGCAATGCTTGATGAATCATGAATCACTTGGTTCACTTTAGCAATAAACCCGTCATAAAAAAAAATGCACTATCAACAATCGAACCCATACCCTCCCTACGCGAGGACTATGACCTACCACCCTACTGGGCAATAAAAAATGTATATTTAAACCGAATTGTGTTCGATCTCACAGCTGTATACAGACGCCTAAAAATTAATCGTGACATTTTAATTTTTTTTAATAGGAAAATAAAATCTGGGAATACTGAAATACGGTACAGACAATCCTATTATGATCAGAATTGTAGGAAAAAATTAAAAATTGGAATAACCGTTATTTCATACAACAAAATTTTCAAATCACTTCTCAAGGCGGCAATTTGGCGCTCAAGAATTTCTGATTACGCCAAGCTCGGCGCAGAAGTTTGCAAATATGTTCAAGAAATCAGAAAAATTCACAATAACAGAAAATCGAAAAATTTCTGAAATAAGTGAATAATTGTACGAGATACACGTGCTTAAACTACGCGTAGTACAAAGAATTCCTATCCCGCCTTCCTTTTCACTAAATTATATGGTGGCCGTAAAATGTTTTTGTATATTCACAATGTACTCGCCAAGACCTTTCGAATGAGTGGTCATTCGCTTAGATTGGATGAAAAATAGGAAATTGGTGCTTTGCCACATTTCATACATACATACCTATGTGTACATCCGCCAAGGAATTCCCTAATTATATTGGGACTTGAGTAATTTGAAATTCGATATCTCCTGAATGATAAGAGGTAATGACTTCAAATAAATTTTAGAAATTAAAGAACATAAGTAGCTATATTGGGCTTCTGTATTACAAGTCTCTGTAGTTCAAGGGGGCGCCGCTAGGAAGCGCAGACTGCAAAAAGTAACGATTTTTGGTCCTAAATAACCCGAAAAATTGGGGATGGGGGAAATGTTTGTTATTTCTGTAATCTACTCATCGGGACCTTTCCATTGAGTTCTCACATGTGGGGGTAGGCTCAAAAAATGAAATCTTGATTTTTTCAGATTTCGATTTTTCGATTTCGCAAATCTTAGCTGGACTTGTCGAACTCAAATGCTTGTAGAATTTGAACGAAGTAACCGAATTGGCTGGAATAAATTTTAAACGATAAAGCAGGAATG
Organism: Dioctria linearis; assembly: GCA_963930735.1. Classification (NCBI taxonomy): domain Eukaryota; kingdom Metazoa; phylum Arthropoda; class Insecta; order Diptera; family Asilidae; genus Dioctria; species Dioctria linearis. The sequence goes on from CAWVNZ010000293.1 coordinate 18,263, forward strand.
TCAAAGCCACTTCTTGAAATAGATGGTCCAGTTGATTTCTGTAGACGCCACCAGGAGGCGTCTAATGGACATTACCTTTCTAGGACATTTTAATTTTTTTAATAGGAAAATAAAATCTGAGAATGCTGGAATTCGGTATAAGCAATTCTTTTATGATCACAATTGTCAAAAATTAAAATATTGGAATAACTGTTATTTCATGGAACGAAATTTCCAAATCAATTTTCAGGAGATTTCGGGCGCCAAATTTTCAGATTTTGTCACGTAGGTTGGAGGAGTTTGAAAATATGCTCAAAAAATCAGAAAAAAATCGTAATAAAAATGAAGCTAAAAAAATTTGCATATTAATTAAAAAATAACGGCATTTTTAATTAATTCCTTAATAAGAGCATGGAAATTAAATAACATAATGAAATCTATGTAGAACAATATTTTAAACCGTTAGTTGGATGGCATTAAAAAAATACAATAAATTAGGGAGAGTAGTATACTACTTTTAAATTTATAACGGGATTTTAACGATTGCTATAAGTCCCGTTAAAATTAAAACATTTCAATCGTACGTAAAATATAAATATAAATGAGAAACCAATCTAGGTAATTAGAAACTAATTTAGCGAACCATGCAACCTTATTTGGTTAGTTACACCTAAATGACTTAGAATAATCACTTCAATTTTAACGATTTTAACGAATCAGAGATAACATTAAGGGAAAAAAGTGGCTTAATTGTTGAAGGATATAAAAAACAGATGGCACTGGATGTAATGTAATGGCCGATGAAAGGTAGTATCTTAGGGGATGTAACTGACTACCCTGTTCAGCCCTCCTTGAAAATTTAATTACTAAAAAAATTCTTTGAAAAATATAATTATTAAAAAAAACCGAAAATTTTCCCGATTTTATCTCTATCCCCACTACCAAGGTGAACGAAACCTATAAATTTACACCCTCCGAAGTGCCACATATCCTAGCTATATTGTGAAAAAGGAATGGTTGAAATCCAACTAACACTTACAGAAAACTAATCGAGTTTAGTGTATGAAGAAATTTGAAATTTTTTTAAATGACCCGTAAAATGGCCAATTTGGTCATCTTCCATCACAGATGAGATACTATAAATATTTTAAATATATAAACGGTAAAGGATGTTTATAGTAAGAAATCGCATCTATATTTTGTTCCATAAAGTTAAATCTAATAAGTTTTCCGATCGGCCTAATATTTTAGAAGAAAAATTAATAAGAGTAGAACAACCTCCTGCCGTGGAAATATGTAAATCAGGGTATATATATAGCTTATGTAATCATGGGTTACACGAAGATTATTAAAAGTTATTTTTATTTTTGCAAGTCCGACCGTCCGAGGGAAAAAATTAAATTTGAATGTTACATTTCATATAATCATATGAAACCTACATAGCAATCTTCCAAATCCGTCTCATATATCATATTTTTCTTTATTTTTTTCCATTTAGGTACTCTAATAATAAATAGGCCAACCTTGCTTTATGTTGAAAAAAATCCTCATAATAAGCATCAAGTCTTTGTTTGGTACATACAAAACATTTTAAGTATCAGTAAAAAAATACTCACTTTTACTGGAAAATTTATTTCTAGTATAAGTACTGGTTCTGGTACATGTAATGGGTACCAATTTACTTGAATATCATACAACTCGTAGTAGCCGACAAGAAAGGGATAAACCAAAAGCTTGAAAATGATTTGTGAATTTTTTACAATAGACCCACTGTACTTGGTTCACTTTAACAATGAACCCGCCATATATATAAAGAATAAAATATTAAAAAAAATTCGTGCTCAACAATCGAACTCACAATCCCTAAATACTCTGACCTAGCGCCCTACTGGCTAAGCCAAACTATTTTGCTTCCCCTGCGCTATAAATGCATATTTCAATGAAATTGTGTACTTCTCAGCTCATATACAAATGCTTACATACACAAGTGAAAATTAGTTTCGCATTATGATATATTCAGAGGGTGGGCAAGAAGAACCCTATAACCCGGCACCCTGCGAAATTCGTAATAGTCTTAAAAAATCAGAAAAGATTCACTAAGATGAATTTAGTAAAAATAATTTTGAAAATCGGTTGGAATTTGGCCGAGATAAAATGTAATTATGGGAATGAAATTTGTTATTTTGGGAACAGGGTGATTAAATGGGCCCGTAGGAGCCCATCCCGCCCCCCGGAAAAAATTGTAGAAATTCCTGAATATTCCCAGGAGTCATAGTTATTACAGACAAAAAAACTATGACGATCCGGTTAAAAATAGCTAAGATAAAAACAATCTGAACAAAACAGCTTAAACTAAGGAAATGCATGTTTTCATGGCGTTTTCTGACCGTTTTGGTCGTTTCAAAGTTTTTATTTCTACTATTACTACTTAATTATACACTTTTTCAGTATAATGTCAGCGGATAAAATTAAGCCTGTTTTGTTTGGAACGTTTATTTCCAATTAGTTTTCCGCTCGGGCTGATAGTTTAGGAGAAGACTTAATAACAGTAGAACAATATCCTTTTTTGGCGGCTTTTTGCCGTGAGATGATGTAAAAATTTACAATTTCTCTTTACGGAATAACGGTGCTTCGGAGGATTTTTTTTGAAAAGATGAAAAAGCTTCGTAATCGAACAGGAATGCCTATGGTTGCAAAAAAATTTGAAAAATAACTCATATGTAGTAATGGGGTATATGGGACCCAGATGAGGAAAAACATTGGAATTCGGGAGGAAAAGCTGAATGTGGAAATGTCTCGAATTGAAAATAAAAACATACTAGTAGAGAGAATTTTATTAGCTTTAATTTGAATGCAAAATTTTTTCTGTATGCGCATCTTTTATGAAGCAGGGTCCGACAAAGTAAAAAAGTGGCTCTCAGGTAAAATGTAAGAGGGTGGCAAAAATACACTACGAAGTATAGTGGATTGAGAATTCGAAAACGGCATTCGATAGAGCTCGGCGATGGCTTTAATTTGACATCCCACATGTCATATATGGCGCTTTAGGGGGGTGGGGGTAACAAACCCCACCCTAAAATTTCCCCACCCTAAACCTTTTTTTTTCATAACTTTAATCCCATTATCGAACTAAAGACGAATCCCGGGCTAGTTTTTTGATCCGCCCCCCCTTCTCCCAAAAAACAGGTTCGAATATTGAAAATAATTAAAGCAAATTTCTGAACTTCAAATACTATTATTAAGTAAATAAGGGCAGAAAAAGAAAATCGATCACACCAATTTGTTTTTCGCTGATATTTTATTAAGTTTTCCAGAAAGTTTCATGCTCTTTGATGCGCTATTACTTATGTTTTGGGATCCCAAATTTGAAATAACTTTTTTTGTGGGGGAGAACCGTGATGCGGGTAGATGTAAATTGAACACCCTGTAAAATCAACCCAGTACCACCCTTAAGCGATATTAGTGCACAACTCGATAGTCCTCGAAGGGATCTTTCATTTGGCGGACTCGAAATTTTCCTAGGACAGCCCCCTCCCGCGCCCCACCCTTTAACATTTTATGTTACGTTTTACCTCCCCGCACCCACAAAGAAGGGGGGGGGTGTAATTACAGATTCGTAAATCTTGAAGTGTTGTCTTTCCAACGATACCCCACTTGACCTAGTGGAGTCGGGGTTTCACTTGTAATGGTCCGGGCAAGGGACCCTTCGCTTTTTTCGAATATCATCAAGTTTATATGAAAAATTTTCGAAATTCGAAAAAACATAGTATCATGCTATAGTAAATTACAAAGTCAATGTACATAAAAAATTGCATCCCCCTGTAAAAAAAAACTGCGGAGTTTAGGTCGATTTTCCTGGATGACACCCTTCACCCTATTTCCTCCTTTTCCGAGCGTTTCGAAGAAATCGATTCTGAAAATTTTTGATATTTTATAGCCACGCCCATAGGTTTTCGAACAAATCTTAAAACATGGCGCTAGACCCTCAGGAAGTGGAGAAATAAGGAAAAATCTTAAATGACGATTTGAAAGCTTCAACTGCGTGAATGTCAAAATCTATTTCGAATTTCGAATATTTTCGAAAACCAAAAGATAGAGGATCGAATGGTCTATAAGGTGTATAAAATTCATCACCCTTCTCCTTAAATTACTCGAGATACAGTTAATTATAGTTAATATCGAAAATTCCCCCCACCCTATTTTTCTCATCACTCAAAAGTCCAAATGAACTGTGTGTGTAACTCATTGCAAACAAAAACTTTTGTTATAAGTGAATCATATGTCAATTCCCATAATTGACATGTGATGCACTGCGTTCGTAAATTGTGTATCAATAATCCTATGTCAATTCCTATAATTGACATACCCTAAGCTGCGTTTGCAAATGACAACTTGCTGCGTGCTGAAACAAAATGCTGGAAGGTAGTGTACCGATTTAAAGATATCATTTGGTTATTCATTAATTTTCTTTAATTCCTCAAATTCAAGACTCTAACAATTGAAAGTAGTTTCTATAATTTTTGAATCTATTTAACACAATTAATTATATATAAATCTCAACAAAAAATTCTAATTTATCAATTTGTTCAAATATCACACGAAATTTCATCAACTAGATAAAGTCCTATGCATTTTTTACTTCATTCTGTTTCTACGTTAATTCTGTTTCTACTTTATGATTCTTAATGTACCCTTATCTGTTTAAAACTATATCCTTCAAATTTCTTAATTAATAGACACGTAGATATTCAAATGCACTTATTCTACGTTAAATTTGTATTGGTTTAGCATGGTTTGTAAAATATGCCATATAGGCATGTTTTTCACAAAATGTCAAAACACAGTAAAAATTTACAAATACATTTTTTAAAAAAACAAAAATTTCTGAAAGGGAATAAATTTTATTAATGGTTAGTAAACAATTTGTTTAGGTTAATTTGTGACTAGTAATTATACCTTTGCGGCATGCACTCACGTTTGTCCCTTAACCTCGAACTGTTTTTAAAAAAAATTCAAAAAATAATTACCTTTCTTAATAAATACTGACAAGTAAGTTCTTTATAAACTTTTACTTGTTGAAACCTTGATGTGAATTTGTGCAATTCCAAATAAAGGCCACGAAATTTGGTACTAGGTTTGTACTCCAAAAAATTCCCAAGTGAAGCCGATCAACAATTTCAATGAAGAAAAATTCTAAGCCCAAAACCGAAAATAATTTTAGAAAAAAAACTTGCATGAAAAGTGTACTATGACCACTGGCATGTGTTGGCTTTATGACAACTCGAATGGAAAAGAGATCGAATGAAGGAATGACACGCCTTTTATAGACAGATTTGTTTCAATTTCACTATCCATAAAGTGAAATTATCAAATATTGGCCTTTTGTGAATAAATTAAGAATTTTAATTATTATTGGTATATGCCAAAATGAATTCTACATTTTTTGGCCTATTTACCAAAAAGATTTAGTATTAAATTTCTTGATTTTAATTGATTTTTACGAATTTTCGATCTACATTATCGACGCGCCATTTGTAGTTCATTCTAAATAATTCCTGTCTCGATTTTCACTGTTTTGTCTTGCTCGCACAGTGTTTCTCTTTCGCACTCGTTAGTGTGTATTGGAATTCTAAAAATCGCAAATTACGCGAATCCCGCGAAACGAATGGCACCATTAAAATCGCGCGACGATTTTACCCCAATTTGACGTATCGCATGTCATGGGAGTATGAAGTTCACCGTGAAAATTTTAATCCGAACTGTCAAACGCGCGCGATTTGTTTTTATTAGTTTTTTAGTGTTTTTATTATTTTGTGTAGTGTTTTCCTGGTATTATCATCGAGGGATATCATGTAGTACAGGTAAATACAACAATTTATTGGAGTTATTGTGAGTTTTTATGTTTTTGAGATTGGTGGAGACCTGTGCAGGTGAGCTTTGTTTTGGGTGTTTTCTTACCTGAAGCGTCCACCAATCTTCTATATGTACCTCTGTGTGTTTATTTTATGTTATGTGCATGTCATGGCAGAAAATTATTCTAAATTTCCTGCTTCTTTGTATGTTACATTTGTCTTTGTTTACATGGAATGAAAGACTTGCATGTACCTTTCTGATGATTTTTATTATCCTATTTGTTCTTTTTTTAATTCAATATATTAATCTAATTTATTAAAATTCATTTGAAAGCTTCTAATTATATTCTTTTTGTTTCATCTCATCGAGGGACTGTCGCACCTGTGGCACACTCCAGGTGCTGGTAAGATGTTTACATTACTTTCATTTTAATCAAGATACATTGTAGTTTTTCTTTTTAAGGTTTGTAGAACAAACTGAAACTTGAAAAAGTCGGTTCAGAATAAAAATATCTTTCAAAAAAGTGCTATAATTAAAAAATCGTACGATTCAAAGAAAAGTTATTGAAATTCGAAAATGTTCAACTTTAACCATCATAAAAGGTGTTTTCGAATTCGAATTTCGTACCCAAAGGTAAATGGAGAAAAATTCAATATATATTTTATCGACATGTGAAATTTAATAAAAATCCGACAGTAATTATAAAAGTTTTGGTACCAAAGACTTCATGCTCTTCACTCATCACCTTTTACTTAAAATGATTCACCCATGACATAAGATATATTAAGGGACCAAAGAATATCGTACCTGACACCCTCCCTAGAGCACACATCTATTCAATCGACCACATCGACCTAGAGACCTTATTCAAGGAACAGGATGAAGATCAGAACTTAAAGAAATCTTACGCGGTATGGCACCAAATAAAACTAATTCATCTTCTTATCTTGCAAAGATTTTCAGTTCTTTAGATGGTATGGAAACATGGTGTGACACAAGCACGGGAGTTAACAGGCCATATATCCCAAAACCTTACGTCGTAATGTTTTCAATGAAATAAATAATTTATCACATCCTGGCATCCGTGCAACCAGAAAGCTTCTTACTTTACGCTATTTTTGGCCACGTGTGAATAAAGAAAAGAATCTCTGGGTTAAGTCTTGCTTACCTTTCCAGAAAGCTAATGTGCACCGTCAAACATCATCCCCTCACGGTAAAGTCAATATTCCCAATGGAAGATTTGAGCATGTACATCTGGATTTGGTAGGTCCACTACCACCTTCTAACGGATATACTTATTTGCTCACCATCAAAGATTGCTTCAGTCATTGGCCCGAAGCTATTCCCCTGAGAGTCATTGCATTGTCCAAGCCTTTATCCGAAACTGGATTTCACTGTACGGAGTGCCGAGGATCATAACAACAGACCAAGGTCCTCAGTTTGAATCTTTGCTTTTCAAAAAATTGTCAAGTATTTTCGGTAGTCAACGGATTCGCACTACTACGTAACATCCATAGTCAAATGGGTCAATCGAGCGGTTTCAGAGACAATTAAAGGTAGCAATTCGAGAAACCAATGAACCTAAGAATTGGTACCGGAATATCCCTTGGATTCTCTTAGGCATACGGTCCGCCATCATCGATGCTTTAGGTTTAGCAGCCGCGCAACTTTTATGCGAACAATTTCTTCGTTTACCAGGTGAATTGATAGCCGCAGATAATCCCTCAAATATTAAAATCACATATAATATGGCAAATGACATACAAAACGCAATTTTAAAAATAAGTCCACAGCCATTACGAAACCGAAAACAAAACAATATATTCGTTCCGCAAGCTATTCATGAATGTTCACATGCATTTGTCAGAGAAGCTGTCTACAAAAGCAGCCTTACGCCTCCATACTCAGGTCCTTATCAAGTGTTATCCAAAGGAGATAAAGTATTTAAAGGACTGATTAACGGAAAAGAAGAATTGGTCAATATTAATAGGCTGAAACCAGCTTACATTTTAAATTCAAATTTATCCACTTCCCACGCTACAACTAGATCTGAACTACTGTGAAGGCCCAATATACGGAAGATTCTTCCAGCAGCCAAGGGCGCATTTTAGTGAAATAATTAGCAATTGTTAAACAGTAACGTCGCATTGTACTGTTCTGCAACTGTCGGTTATTTTGCTGATTAGATCAACAGCTGGCTGCGATGAGCGCTTAGTGGAGCAATCGACGATTACAATAATAATTAACCTAGCATGGTAATTATTATGTAAAGCGACACGGCAAGGTTGTTGTCGTTTGTTTACATCCGCGTTGTTAAGTAAAGTCTACTTCCGAATATTGGTGCATAAAAGACCAATGACTGGACTGGCGAGTGCCTGTAGTATCTTTTAGCCGCTCAGTTATCACTCATCGCGATATCAAGTTACAGTTCGGTTCAGATTGGTTTTGCTTTTAGAATTATTAAGATAGGTCAGTTTGGTTTATGGTTTAATAAAGAAACTGTGTTAAAAGAAATTCGAGTATCGCTTTTAATTATTGGATTCGTTAATTCGATTGCTCAAGGGGTACGACACTACGACCTAAATTAAGGTTTAAAATATAGTTATATAGATATAATAACTAAAATTAGAAATGCAGACAGATTTATTAAGTTTCAATTTATTAAGCTTAGCTAATGATTTAAAATGAATTCACACTATCTTTCCTATGTTCAACATAAACTTACAACTATAATTTATGCTGTGAAATATGTTAAAAGAAACGATAGTAATAAGCAAATGAAATAGGAATAAATTCAAGATTCCAGAATTTGCAGTGAATTAGATTGATTTAATTAAAAATAAAAAACTTTTTTCCCGGGGGTAGTATTGTGGCGGCATCAAACCACAAACCAATTTAAAATAAATAACTCACATTAACATATGCATGGCAATATAATTTGTTAGAGTAGACTAGACTAGGTACGCAACAATGTAAATGTACAGTTGAGTTAGATTTTTAGTGAGTCCGAATTTGGTCGGCGTCCCAACGAGTTAGACTATTAAGGAATTTGTGTTTAAAAGCGATTAGTATTTTGAATAAATATTTAATTGATCTAATTTAATCTATCGCGTTTTATTATAAAGCAACACAACATATTGAATATTAAGTATCTCGTGACACATAAGGGCGGAATGCTATACAAAAAGCATTCATGAGGCAACAGTAGCAAAGGGCTAATTTGCGAAGGACATGTAAAAACTCTTCCCTTTTCCAGGTACCCAAAGAGTTAGGAAATAAGAAGAAATAAAAAAAATAGAAGCGGGCAAATAAAAAAAAATCGATAAAGTGGGAACACCAAAAGAGAAAAAGGTAGCGTGAGGGCAGAGCGCTACAACGTCGCCTCCACTCGTGCAACCTGCAAAAAAAAATATTTAATATACTACCAGTGCTGCAGTGCTCAAATAAAAGAAGGTCAACGCCAAGTCCAGTCAACATAAAATTCTTGACCCCGTCTTTAGCTTAGGTGTGTATGTGTGCGCTCAGGAGTCCCACTGCATGACCCGACCACCATCTCTTTAGATTTATTCCATAATCACTTCAACGCGTAGCGTTGCTAAAATTGCTGAAAAGAACTAAGTACGAAAAGGAGTATATGTGCATAACACTCGTGGTCGAGTTAAAGAGAAAAAAATATACATACATATATGTGAAGGATTTCTATTTAATTAGAATGCGTCGTACAATAACCGTTCATCTCTCCGCTCACATCTGATACACAAAACTAATGAATGAATTTAGGGAGGGTTACAATTCCCCTCTCCGTCAATTATAATAAGCCTGGGGCCTACTAGATATCTTAATTAATTTGAATGCATGCAAACACACGAATTATAATAATAATAGATTTGTAAGTGGTGTTTCGAATTTGTAGCTGTTAATAAACCAAGGCATATGATTCTGAATACAAAAAAAAAAGACCACAAATATTGGAATACAAGATACATTGACTAGATACAAAACGTGGAGACCATCTGGTGGTGATGGAAATTACGGAGTCCCTCGTCGATCTGGAACAATGTTGAAGGATGCACCCTTTTCTTCCGACTTGTTAGACTGCAGGTCCGGAGTGACCATTATGGCCTTTCATTTTGTCAGTTGGGCACATTGGCCTCTTTTTTTTCCTTTTCGCCACTTTTGAGTGCTTCTGGATTTCATTTTAATGCACTAGACAAACATTTTTTTTTATATTCGTTGGCAACCTTATAGTTAATCATGATAACACTACGCAACACAGATTGGCACGAAGAGGTGAGTGTCGGGGTACCGGCATTGTAATCATTAACGTAACTTCATCGATATATGGACAGAGCTTGGAGAGCCTTTTCGGTGAAACGCACGTACCTTTGACGCCCCTGCAGCAGCAGTTGAGTAACTGAACCAACTGAATGTTCAAAGTCACAAATAAAGTTTCACATTTCAGCAAAATTATCGTTGCTTCCAGCGTCCCTGCAATAGCAGGAAAATAGTCAAAATAAACTAGAAGTCGTTGCTAGCTACGATTTCGAAGGTTTTTCCAAGAAAATTAACGTACTTCAAGCATCTCTGCAACAGCAGGTAAATAACCACTATGAATAAAAAGCCGATGATTTCACAATTCTTCCAGGAAAACTAACGCACTTCAGGAGTCTCTGGGGCAGCAAGGTAAGTAATCAAAATAATCTAAAAGTCACTAATAATTATAACTCACGAATTTTTCAACAAATTTAACGCACCCCCGGGTAACTAATCAAATTAAATTAAAGGGTCACTAATAACTGTTATTCCATAATTTCTTCAGGATAACTAACGCAATTCAGGCGTCTCTGCAACAGTAGGTAACTAATCAAATTAAATTAAAGAGTCACTAATCACTATTATTCCATAACTTCTTCAGGAAAACTAACGCACTTCAGGCGTCTCTGCAACAGCAGCTAACTAATCAAATTAAATTAAAGAGTGAGTCACTAATAACTACTATTCCATAATTTTTTCAGGAACACTAACGCAATTCAGGCGTCTCTGCAACAGTAGGTAACTAATCAAATTAAATTAAAGAGTCACTAATAACTATTATTCCATAGCTTCATCAGGAAAACTAACGCACTTCAAGCATCTCTGCAACAGCAGGTAACTAATCAAACCAAATTGAAAATTGCTAATACTATTATTCCATATTTTTTCCAGGAACACTAACGCAATTCAGGCGTCTCTGCAACAGTAGGTAACTAATCAAATCAAATTGAAAATTACTAATGCTATTATTCCATAAATCTTCCAAGAACACTAACGCACTTCAAGCATCTCTGCAACAGCAGGTAACTAATCAAATTAAATTAAAGAGTCACTACTGCTATTATTCCATAATTTTTCCAGGAAAACAAACGCACTTCAGGCGCCTCTGCAACTTCAAGTAACTACTCAAAATAAACTGAAAGCCATTAATAATTATGATTTCACAATTTTTGCAGGAAATTTAACGCACATCTGGCGCCTCTGCAACTACCGGTAACTAATCAAATTAAATTGAAAATCACTAATGTTATATACCATAATATTTCCAGGAAAACTAACGCAGTTCAGGCGTCTCTGCAACATCAGGTAACTAAACAAATTAAATGCAAAATCACTAATTACAATATTTTTCTTGAATTTTCCAGAAAGTTTACGCACTTCAACTGTCTCTGCAACGGCAGGTAACTATTCAAATTAAATTGAAATTCACTAATAATTATAGCTTCACGAATTTTCCAGGAAACTTTAACGCACTTCAGGCGTCTCTGTAATATCAGGTAACTAAATGAATTAAACTGAAAATCACTAGTAACTATATTTTCCACGCATTTTCTAGGAAAGTTTACGCACCCCAGGCGTCTCTGCAACTGCAGGTAACTAAACACATTAAATTAAATTTTCACTAATAACTATTATTCCATAATTTTTCAGGAAAACTAACGCACGCCAGGTAAACTCATGATAAGTTCACCAAGCACAAGATAATCCGTCACACGGTGTACCGTGGAATACCTTCTCTAAAACACACATAACGACGCACCGATAAGTACTCCGATAGCTTTTCACAAAAGAAAAAGAAAATTCTCCATTTAAAGAAAACCCCATTCCCCGGGGAATCAACCGATTCGCGGCGTAGAATGTCCTGCTGTATTTCTCTAGCACAGAAAAATTTGCTGAAGCAAGGCAGAGATATTCACACGACTCCCGATTTTCGCGCAAGCTGCCCATATCTCAGTCGTTCTTCACTCAACGATAGCTAACCAAGAACTCCTCGATTCGACGCAGGCTCCCTGCATTCAAATGTTCTTCGCTTTCCGCCACCGACGTGCGCGCACGGTAGCGGATAATCGGAACCTGCCTGCAGGTCTTCTTCAAGCCTGCAGTCAGGAAAATGCGTCGAGAGAAGAAGTCTACAGGCTTCTTATTGCGATGCCGTAAAGGAGCCATCTGGCCCTCTCAGAATATTCAGCCTAGCCGACGGGTCGCCCTGAGCCCTGAGCAGCCGAACCGGTTCACGATAGCCGTCAATCTCCTCGCAGAAATCTACAAAGACCTGTCTTTTTGATTTCCTGAGAAGCCTCTTGTAATTACTCTGAGTCTCGCGGTAGGCCCGCTAGTCTCCCCCCGAGCCAGACCTCCTGGCCTTGTTGAAGAGCCTTCTGGAAGCCTTACGGAGTACACTAAGACTGCCGTTCCACCACCGCATAGTTTTCCTTCCAATGTCCGTGCTAATGGGACAGAAAGCCTCGAAAGCCGCAGTTACAGCGGACTGCAGCCTTCCAACCGCCTTTTCCACCTCAATGGGGTCAGCACCCATACAGAACTCAATGTAGCGGTGATCAGAGAGAGACTTCTCTCGCGAAACCCTCCAGCCGGAAAACTGGGGAAGATACTTATATACTTATATATATAAAAAAGTTAATTAAACATATTATATTATTACCAATACGTTTCTTTTAATATTTTTACGGTAGTTGACTATTTCAGGATATAATCCTAGCTATATTATGTAGATATATTATATTAAATCTGAGTACTCAGCACACTTCATCAATTTTCGTTCGAAGTTTTCTGAACTACATATATTTATTTATTTACTGGCTGTTAGAATATAAACACCATTATCCATTCCATGAGTAAACAATGAGTTCTTTAGTTGCGGTTTCTGATATAACTATATTCATATGTATATATATGACATCAATCTAAAAGTTGTAGTATGTGTATTTCTTTTTATTTTCCTGTATCACTGTAATTTTTAAAACTTTTAAAATTTGATAACGCACCATACAACATCAATTTTCGTTCAAAGTTTTCTGAACTACATATATTTAAAATATAACTCCATCCAAACTTCAAGGAGTTCCATTTTCTCCTTTCTACAGTATCCTCAAAAGCCATTAAGGATTAAATTAAAAAAAAATAAAAGAAATCGAGAGTGCCCATTTTGAGATATTCAAGGATAATGAACATATCCATTATCCTTGAAAACAAATTTTCAGAAAAAGGACCTCAGCTAATTTTTTTCAGGAGCTTTAAAGCTTCCTTAAACAAATGGAGTTTGTTTCATGGGCTTACGATGCATACATCCTAAGATATAAAGATTTGAATTTACAGCTTCCAAGCAAAATTTGCCACTTTTTCCAAATTTCAAAATAACATATCGCCGTCAAAAATGGACAAAAACGAAAAATATTTCAGCAAAGTACTACTAACAATAAGACAAACCTACTTATCAAATTTTATCAAAATCGGAGTTGGTCAATGCACAAATTTATACAATATTTGTTGTATATACCTACTACATACACGATCATTTTCCCCAATTCTTGTACCTTAGATGAAATCATATAGGCTATTCTAAGTTTGTACTTCCGTTTCTATCGCATAGAAGTAATGATGACAGAGCAAAATGGATTGAACACTCAAGCATAATTGATTTTTGTATGTTCATCCGCCCGTTTGTCCATCTGTATATATATTTGGAGATTTCCTGAGAATGCATCTACGTAGTGAGCTGAAATTTTGTATAAGATTTTTTTTATAGGAATAGTTCACTTAGAGCGCTGAAAGTT